>CM021109.1:454349724-454455507 GCA_007115665.2 Sequoiadendron giganteum | reverse complement strand
AAAATCCTAGAGGTCACTTAGCTAGCTCACCATGTCCCCCAATAGCTAAGTTTCCCATAAGACTGCTGCTACATGCAAAATTCTGCGTCAACAATAACTTATAAGCATATGAATCCACGACAGTTTAACACTTGAAAAAAAAACAATAATTATGTGTAACCATCTCCATTGTATTGATCTTCAAAGTTCAAAAGATATGCATTATAAAAATAGTTTATGATATGAGCTGGATGGGTGAATTGGTGCAATCTATTATCTATCTTCTTACTATTTTCTACTCTAAAGTCTAATTTAAAATGATGTGATGATCCATTAATCTCCTATTCAGGTCTTGATCTCTCTTATATATGAGAGGCAAAAAGCTACAAACCCCTTACAAAAATTCACGATGTTTGACAACTAAACATAACTCAAATTATAAATAAAACAATGTTAAACTTTTTTTTGAGTTCCTTTCCACCAGCAGAGCACCATAGATTACAAAACTGTTCAGGTTCACTGCAACACTTTCTTCTTCAGGGTTGAAATCCTTCAAACTTTGAAAAAATTTAGAATGACAAATAATTTGACTTTATGCACTAACTCTTAAGGCTAGATTCTACAATAAGAATTTTCACAAATTCTCCTTAGCAGAGTCGCCATTCTGTTGGTGTTTAAAAATGCAACCCAGCTAGGATTTGCAATTCTCGAAGAGATAGCCAACCTCTATATTAAAGAACCACAAAACCTAGTGGCCAACTGATAGGAAATGGAATGGATACACATTTCCCCTGCACTTCAGGCTCTGTAAGACCTAGGGGGTAACCCTTTAGCAATATCAAACAATCTAGACACACAAGTAATAGGATATTGTTCAACAGATTATGCTCTCACAGAATTGTTGATAAACATAAAATATCATTTAAAATTGGCAAAATATTGAATGAATTTCACTAATCAGTATGGAGAACATGACAGACACAACTTAGCAAAACAAATTTTAAATGGTTTTTCATTTAGAGAGTTGGGACCAAACTGAAAACAACAGAAACATGATAATGGACCAGTGCCATAAAGATGGGCTATGGAGTCATATAACTAGCATTCATCTTTCAGTGTTGAACATGTTCTGAAGGTCTTCCAAATGTTCTGACATTATGACAACCAAACCACCGAAGCTTTCTCTAATAACTCTTCTTATAAATCCACCTGAAACATAACACTTCTATCACATTTGTCAAAGCAATTACACTATCCCTGAACAATAGGTAATAATACAAGCAACTTGTGCTTTATTAAAGCAATTACACCATTCATAGAACATAAGACAACAACAAATGTAACTCAAATGCAGCAAATGTGCATGAACAGATTTAAATAATCTTGTTATTGAATCCAAAATAGCATTACAATTCAACCATGGAGACAATTATCAAATAAAATAACATAATAGAACAATACAAAACATACACTTTTAGATTAAAAATGATTGACGATCATATTTACCCCTAGCTTTACAATCTACCCATAGCTTTTGCCTGCCTTGTAGAGCTTTCAGAAATTGGAACCCTGTACAATGAGAAGAGAAGAGAAGATATAGAAAATAGAAGAATGAAGAAGCCTTAAATTTGAATTTGTTGCAGACACATGGCAACTCCATTCCCGTTGATCAAATTGAAAATAATATCTTCTCTCCTTTGTAGCAAAAAACATTCCCTCCAACAGCATTTGCCCATCATTGCCCAGCAACATAAAATCTGCCCATATGGAGATTCTTCTTATTTCATTCAGCTGCTCAAAAACCTCTTTCCCGTGCACAAACTATTTCTATTTTCTGCTCTTTATTTGCTGCAGCAATACTTTAACAAATAATGAACTTTTGCATTTGAAGCAAATATAAAATTCACTTTACATATCCTATGCACTTAATGTTTTAAATTTTCATTTAAAACATTTTTTAATTCCATTTTCCAGCTATATACAATATTTCATCTTTAATAAAGAGAAAATCCTCTCATCTTTTATTTCTGTTCATTCTTCCACATAGCTAAAAAAATGTGTCCCCGTGAACTGGTGTTTTTAGCAAATAAAGCCTTAGTGAATATGTTATTCACTTTGTCCAATCATTCCCCCGTGAAAATTTTACTTTGCAACCAATCCTTAAATTCAACAATATTTAAAAGCATATTTAAATTCAACAACATTTGTGGGTAATTTAAAATTTCACTAGCCCTCATATTTTAACAAAATATTTCCCACAATACTTTATTTTACTCATAAAAGTGAAACTTTTCCCATGCCTTTGAAATTTCTCCTGGGCTCACCATGTCTACGCAACCCTTTGAAAATTTTAATAAAAAAATCCACCGTGTGCATTCTCGCACACCTCGCGGGGTTTTTGCCATTGTTGTCAACATTCTTGTGAGGTCCGCAAGAATGCCCTAATCCTCATTTGTGAACTCCCGTGCTTGACCGCCACTCACACCCTGTGCTCGAGCTTCCTTCTATTTCATTCCCCTTGGAATCTCCATTTGCTAGCTGCTGGTTGCACATCCCTTATGCTTTGATGGATGTTCTATCCCTGTCTGGTGCAGGGGTATCTTCATTGGCTAGCTGCTTCTTGCATTCCTCATGCAGCTGTGCCTCCCCCTGTAATAGGCCGCACTCACCTTTCATTTGCTAGCCATGCCTCTCCAAATAGCCAACTGGCCTCCTTTGTTTGGTTCTCTGATGCTCGCACCCCACCTCCATGTGGGCGTACCCCCATTTGGGTGGGCCTCTCCTTCACCGATTCGAGCCTCCCCTGCTGGCGTGGGCTCCCTCACATTTCTTGCGGGTCTCCCACCTGCTCCTTGCTGCTTGGTCGCCACTCTAATCACCTTCCACGCTCTCTGGTTTGATAGAGGTTTCATTGTTTGGCTGTTTCTGTGATCTCCATGTTAAGCCCTTTCATGCTGTGCCTCTCATTAATAGGCCAAGCCTCCATCTCAGACTCCACCGCTTCCATCAAGCTCCACTTCATGGTGAATTTCATCCCTTATGGGCCTCTACATTTCTTAATAAATAATCACATGGTCATCACAAGCCTTGCCGTGTATGCTCAAGCTATTTCCCAAGACACACATAGCTTCCATATTGTGCTTTTGATGATGCTCATATCACGAAATGGTTCTGTTTCCATAGCGATGACTTGTTCCTGAGTCACCTTCGCAAATTTGGCACCAATGTGTCAATCGTTCATTCAACTTCATTAAACGAGGATGAAACTTCTTGAAACAATAAGGCGATAGGAACATGCATAAAATATATCAATTTTGTGTTTAATATATCCCTATTCCATATTAGAGCAAAACCACAAATCATAACTTTTAGTAACATGGAATTGTCTCTACGCATCAAGCAGATTGGAAGTGTTGTGATCTTTCTTCATGGAATCAAATGGACATCAATTCCTTTCCATGTAAACAACTTGAAAACAAATAATTCGCTATCAATTAGATCACCTATAATGGGATTGCAATACTTGGGAACTATTATAGTTCATGACCATGCAAAGTAAGGCCAAGTCCCCATGTGGGTCTCATGGAATTTTTTTGTTTTCAAACAAGTTTTACCCTCAAACGGTTTTGATACTGCCTTTTGAAAACTTCTTAAGTTTAAAAAATGAACTGGGTCGCAATTAGAAACTGTTTTCAGACACATTTGGAAAATGGGCAAAACTGACCCAGTGGGCTTAGGAATCAATTTGGGAAACCATTCAAACGACCTCGTGAAACCATAAAAACTTGCAAGCACATAGTCATTTGACCCAAAAGTATAGTGCAAAAGATGGCTCAGAGAAACAGATCCCGAGGAAAAAGATATTAATCTGTCAATTCACTCAGTTGAACCTTTATGAAACAACAGCTGTTTTGAACCAATTAGAACACACCCGATTGCTAATTTTTAAACATAGCAAATCAACTCTTGGCGATCTTCCATCAGACACAGTAAAAAATTAAGATACCCTGAGCACGTGTGCAAAAGGAATTTTCTTGAAACATCACCGATCAAAAGATACTGACGGTCGAAGTTGGCCTCTCAGAAAGGCTGTCAGGAATGCAGCTGCAAAACATAACAAACTACATTTGGTTTCGATCTGCTAAAAATAGCAAATCAGATCATGAAGCTCTGCAAACTAACACCCGAGATCATTTAGGTATGAGGAATATGGAACAACATTCATTCTGACATGACAATGAACTGGTTGCAAAAACCAAGCTCAAACAGGAAGCTGTTTCACAAACTGACAATCTGCAAATAGCAGAACAGTGCAAAACCCTCCAGCTTCACTTTTTGAAACACTGTCGGAACTTATCACTGAAAGCTGAAATTTGACATGCCTGCTCACATATGTCAATTGGTATGTCTGCAAATGGGTTTTGCATGACAATCAACAAGCTTTAAATTATAAGCCTCCAAACTGGGTGAGCCGGGACTAATTCTTCAGGTGCACTTTTGAAAGTGCAAAAGCAAAATTTTGAAATAGGCATCTCAAATTTGCAAAATTTGAGAATGCCAATAGTGGCTCCGACTGGGGATGTATGTCCCTTGTGGGCATAGCAAGATTCCAGATCTTTGGGGAGAGTATACCAAATGCTGAGTTCAACAGGTGCCCTCAAACTGCTCCTCTATTCAACTTTTATTTTTTAATTTCATCTGATTACCCCGGGTCACCAAATGAAAAAAAATGAGGATCAACATTTACCTCTGTCAAATACCAGTTTGTAAAAAGAGCTGATCTCCCTCAACTCATGCTTGCATCTGTCAAACCATAACAACTCTGGTGACTGCATCTGTGCAAACAACAATACCAAACTTCCCTTGTGCAAGTGAAAACTTGTTCCCTGTTCAAATCTATCATCAAGTGGCAACCAAATAAGATAAGTCATATCACTGTCCATTATTTCATTTTTTGATATCAAGTAGCAACACTTGAAACTGGTGATCAAGATTAGATGAAAGCATGTTCTTATCACATTCACTAACCCCTTCATCATAATCAAGTTCAGAGGAGATGTCATCGCTGAAAAACAACATGCAATCATCTTGTGTGTTGAGCAAAAATTTCTCATACATTTGTATCTCCTCCAACTGGAATACATCACAGGCTGGCTTGTCCTCATCCAAACACCACAACCCAAACACATTAGCATGTGTTTGAAGATTTTGAAAATCAGATTTGTCAATACTAAAAGTACTTTTATCCTCATTCAACTCATGGCCAAGAACATCAACCTCTGATGCACAAGCAGTGTTTTCTATCTCAGGCCCACACATGATGTCAGTTTCATTCTTCAAATCATCATGCAATTTCATATAGGATGCTTCAGACAAAGGTTTAGATAACTCAAAATTTGACCCTAAATCAAGGTCTTCGCATTGATTCTTCATAACCTATTCAATGCTATCATTTTTAGGAGTAACAAGGTCAGCAAAGAAACTTTCATGTGCAAGAGACCTACTGTTGTCTTTAAATTGCTCATTAGCAATGAAATTCAAACCCTCACTCTCTATCTCACCAATGCATTCTTTATTCAAAGGAAACACATCCATTTTCAAACTATGAAGACAAGAAAAATCATCAAAGAAATGTCCACATTCAATCTCATACTCACTGACATCACACCCATTACTATTTGCATCATGTGGCTTCTCTTCACATTGATCAACAGGTATTGCAATTTCAACACAATCCGACAGTCCACCAAATTGTTTCACATTATCTATGGATGATAATGCTGATTCTAGATCCATGTGATTGTCACTATGCACTACTTGATTATTCAAAACTGAATTCCTTCCATTATCACTATGCACATTATCATCATTCTTTTGTACCATTGACATTTCCATCTCTGTTTCATACAAGCAGCCATGGACAACAAAGATATAAACAGGTTCTTCAACATCTTCATCACTTTCAACAATACTATGCTCATGATCAGCAAATTGAACACATATATGTTCATCCTCACATTCTTCATCATAAACAGAATCAACAGGCTTCATTGATGTCAAACTTGAACTACATTCCAAGTCTGTTTTGAGTGTAATTTGATCATTCACTGGTGAATAAATGACTTCATCAGTGTCCATATCAGTATATCCATTGTGTGAAGAACATACCTCTAAGTCGTTCTCATAAGAGCTTTCACAATCATCAGAAGAGAAATTAGTTTGGCCTTCATCAACATCCTCATCACAAGATGACTTATCACTGCATAAACCATGCTCAGATTCTTTAGAGTGAGCGCTTGCAATTTCATCTTCAATGTCTTGGTCACCAACTTGGGAAAGAATTTTGTTAGAAATTGTATCATTTTCACTGACTGAAACATGACATGGGATGATGTATTTCATCTCTTCTATTCCTTCATCATTCAAGGTATTACAAGAAAAAAATTCATACATATTTATTTTCTCATCAAACCATGTATCTTCCTCTTCATTACTACTGCAAGGATATGCACATGTGTTGATTGTAAACTGATTGCAGTCAATATCCTCATTCGTACAACATGTATCTTCATCCTCTGGTACACTTTTTTCATTCTTGTGTATCATGTTCTGATTTTCCTGAAACAAACAACTGCTACCTTTATTTTGATACACTACATTTTGATGATGTTTAACATGGGGTTCATTAGGATCTGCAGATCGTGATGATGGAGAAATTGGAGAAGCAACATCACTACCTTCTTGACAAACACTTTTATTATCTAATCCATGAGTTATATTTTCTTGAGGTGTGTTAAGATAATCAACACTTACAGCCCTATATCCTTTCAGCATTGAGTATCTCAAATTGTTCTCAATATCTATAGCCATCTGATATGCTTGATGCAAGGTTGTAGGTTCTTTATCCCTCAACAGATAACTCATCTTTTTTTCAAATGCTCCTAAGTACATGACCAACCATTCAACATCATTTGGCCTTATGTTCTCTGGGATCTCTCTTATGATCATTGAAAATATGAGATTAAAAGATGGGACTAACTCATCTTTTCCTTTCTCCATGTTCATGAACCTTTTCCTTATCAAAATAGGGTTAATCCTTTCTCCAAACTGTTCCATGAACACTGCCTTGAGCTCTTCCCATGAATGAACAAAAGAGGTTGGTAAATAAGAGAACCACTCTCTTGCATCTCCTCTCAAGGACTGAACAAATAACCTCATGATCACATCCTCATGATCAATCTCATAATCATCTATCAAATTTTTGAACTCTTGCAAATGTTTACTTGCTGATTCAACCTTATCACCAATGAACCTTGGTAACTTATTTCTGAATTTAGCTGGAATGTAATTTGGATAACCACTAAGGTTACTGAAATTAATAGCTCCGTACCTTCTAGTGCTAAAACCTTTTTGACAATCTGGCTAGGATTGATCACAAACCACAGTTCCATCTGGAATCATGCCAGGATGCATGTATCGAGGCATCTTGATATGCCTTTTTCAAATCTTATATATCAACTCTACAGTTGATCATTCATTTCCCTACTTCTATCTATAATCATGATCTTAGAATATTACATTACATAATTCAGGTGCATCTAAACCTAAGATCCACTTAGTGGGAAAATTTAAAGCAAACACACATCTCCAACAAAATACATAGGCTGCAAATTACAACTCAGAAGTATGCAAACTAAATATTATTGTTCTTTCCCTGTTTTAGTGCTAATCACTCAATAGGGAACTCAATTTTTTCCTAAGATATTCAAATATGATTTTCATATACAATTTTCTTGAAAACCAAGAATGAAAAATACTTGGAAACTTTGTAGTTGCTGCAAGTTGTCTTCCTAACTGGTAAGATTTGTAGATCTGGAACTTTCTTTAAATTTTAACAGGTTCAATCAACAGAGTCGCCACCTCTTTTCACAAAGGACTGAACTTCAAACAGTATGAAGTTCTTTCACAGTTAAACTTCTTTCTGAGTTCCTTTCCACCAGCAGAGCACCACAGATTACAAAATTGTTCAGGTTCACTGCAACACTTTCTTCTCCAGGGTTGAAATCCTACAAACTTTGAACAAATTCAGAATGACAAATAATTTGACTTTATGCACCGACTCTTAAGGCTAGATTCTGCAATAAGAATTTTCACAAATTCTCCCCAGCAGAGTCGCCATTTTGTTGGTGTTTAAAAATGCAACCCAGCTAGGATTTGCAATTCTCTAAGAGATAGCCAACCTCTATATTAAAGAACCACAATGCCTAGTGGCCAACTGATAGGAAATGGAATGGATACACATTTCCCCTGCACTTCAGGCTCATAGAATTGCCGATAAACCTAAAATATCATTTAACATTGGCAAAATATTGAATGAATTTCACTAATCAGCAAGGAGAACATGAGAGATACAACTCAGCAAAACAAATTTTAAATGGTTTTTGATTTAGAGAGTTGGGACCAAACTGAAAACAGCAGAAACATGATAATGGACCAATACCATAAAGATGGGCTACAGAGTCATATGACTAGCATTCATATTTCAGTGTTGAACATGTTCTAAAGGTCTTGCAAATGTTGTCACATTATGACAACCAGACATAGAACATAAGGCAACAACAAATATAACTCAAATGCAGCAAATGTGCATGAACAGATTCAAATAATCTTATTCTTGAATCCAAAATAGCATTACAATTCAGCCATGGAGACAATTATTAGCTAAAATAACATAATAGAACAATTCAGAACATACACTTTCAGATTAAAAATGACTGACAGTCATATTTCCCCCTAGCTTTACAATCTACCCATAGCTTCTGCCTGCCTTGCAGAGCTTTCAGAAATTGGAACCCTGTACAATGAGAAGAGAAGAGAAGATATAGAAAATAGAATAATGAAGAAGCCCTAAATTTGAATCTATTGCACACACATGGCAACTCCATTCCCATTGATCAAATTGAAAATAATATCTTCTCTCCTTTGCAACAACAAACATTCCCTCTAGCAGCATTTGCCCATCATTGCCCAACAACATAAAATCTGCCCATGTGGGTATTCTTCTTATTTCATTCAGCTGCTCAAAAACCTCTTTCCCGTGCACAAATTGTTTCTATTTTCTACTCTTTATTTGCTACAACAATACTTTAGCAAATAATGAACTTTTGCATTTGAAGCAAATATAAAATTCACTTTACATATCCTGTGCACTTAATGTTTTAAATTTTCATTTAAAACATTTTTTAATTCCATTTTCCAGCTATATACAATATTTCATTTTTAATAAAGAGAAAATCCTCTCATCTTTTATTTCTGTTCATTCTTCCACACAGCTAAAAAATGTGTCCCTGTGAACTGGTGTTTTTAGCAAATAAAGCCTTAGTGAATATGTTATTCACTTTATCCAATCATTCCCCCGTGAAAATTTTACTTTGCAACCAATCCTTAAATTCAACAATATTTAAAAGCATTGCCCTTAAATATTTGGTGAAAACCACTATTCACGACCACTAGAAAATTTCATTTGCCCCCACCAAAATTGTTAAATTTACTCACCACATTTGTGGGCAATTTAAAATTTCACTGGCCCTCATATTTTAACAAAGTATTTCCCAAAATACTTTATTTTACTCATAAAAGTGAAACTTTGCCCATGCCTTTGAAATTTCTCCCGGGCCCACCATGTCTATGCAACCCTTTGAAAATTTTAATAAAAAACTCCCTTGTGTGCATTCTTGCACACCTCACAGGGTTTTTTCCATTGTTGTCAACATTCTCACGAGGTCCACGAGAATGCCCTAATCCTTGTTTGTGAACTCCCGTGCTTGACCGCCACTCACACCATATGCTCGAGCTTCCTTCTGGTTCATGCCCCTTGGAATCTCCACTTGCTGGCTGCTGGTCACACATCCCTTATGCTTTGATGGATGTTCTATCCCTGTATGGCGTTTGGGTATCTTCATTGGCTAGGTGCTCCTTGCATTCCTCACAAAGCCATGCCTTACCCTGGAACAGGCCGCACTCACATTTCATTTTCCAGTCGTGCCTCTCCAAACAGCACACTGGCCTCCTCTGTTTGGTTCTCTGATGCTCGCACCCCACCTCCATGTGCGCGAACCCCCATTTGGGTGGGCGTCTCCTTCACCAATTCGAGCCTCCCTTGTTGGCCTAGGCTCCCTCACATTTCCTGTGGGTCTCCCACCTTCTCCTCGCTGCTTGGTCGCCACTCTAATCACCTTCCACGCTCTTTGGTCTAATAGAGGTTGTGCCCATCCATTCTCTATAGAGCCTTTCTCACATGGCATGGGCCATTTCATTGCTTGGCTGCACCCTCAGAGATCTCCACAGGTTGCTCTCCTTCATGCATAGGCCTCTCATTTAACAGGCCAAGCCTCCATCTGCACTCACCTACTCCATCAAGCTCCTGCTTCATGGTGAATTTTCATCCCTTATGGGGCTGCCACCATGGCATTTCTTCATAGACCCCTCACATGGTCATCACCGGTTTTCCCTTGCTGTGTGTGGTTCTCCAAGCTCGATCTTTGCAAGACAATAGCAATAGCTTCAATATTTTGTTTTCATGGATGCTCATATCACAGTTTCGAATGGCTCGAGCTCTCTGAAGGTGTATTGACTTGTTCCTTGAGTCAATTCTCTCAAATTTGGCACCAATGTACCATCAAGCTCTGCTGACCTCATTAAACCATGAGTATTTTAAAACTTCTTCAAACAATAAGGATAGGGAACATGGAGCAAAATATATCAATTTTGTGTTTACTATATCCCCTGTTCCATATTGTTGTTCCACAAATCCCAACTTTTAGTAACATGGAATTGTCTCATGCCATCAACCAAGATTAGAAGTGTTGTGACTTTCTTCATGGTAACTCAAATGGACATCGCCGTCCCTTCCCATGTAAACAACTTGAAAATAGTTACCCACATATCAATTAGATCACTCGATGGGATCTCAACACTGGAACCATTATAGGTTCATGACCATGCAAAGCATGTCGGGCCCCATGTGGGTCCGGCTAAAAAAAAATTCATTTTCAAACAAGTTTTATCCTCAAACGGTTTTGATACTGCCTTTTGAAAACTTCTTAAGTTGAAAAAATGAACTGGTTCGCAATTAGAAACTGTTTTCAGACACATTTGGAAAATGGGCAAAACTGACCCAGTGGGCTCAGGAATCAATCTGGGAAACCATTCAAACGACCTGATGAAACGATAAAAACTTGCAAGCACATAGTCATTTGACCCAAAAGTATAGTGCAAAAGACGGCTCAAAGAAACAATCCCGAGGAAAAAGATATTAATCCGTCAATTCACTCAGTTGAACCTTTCTGAAACAACTATTTTGAACCAATTAGAACACACTCGACTGCTAATTTTTAAACATAGCAAATCAACTCCTGGCGATCTTCTGTCAGACACAGTGAAACATTAAGATACCCTGAGCACGTGTGCAAAAGGAACTTCCTTGAAACATCACCGATCAAAAGATAATGATGGTCGAAGTTGGCCTCTCAGAAAGGCTGTCGGAAATGCAGCTGCAAAATAGAACAAACTGCATTTGGTTTCGATCTACTAAAAATAGCAAATCAGATCATGAAGCTCTACAAACTAACACTTGAGATCATTTAGGTATTAGGAATATGGAACAACATTCATTCTAACATGACAGTGAACTGGTTGCAAAAACCAAGCTCAAACAGGAAGCTTTTTCGCAAACTAACAATCTGCAAACAACAGAACAGTGCAAAACCCTCCAGCTTCACTTTTTGAAACGCTGTCAGAACTTATCACTGGAAGCTGAAATTTGACATGCTTGCTCACATATGCCAATTGAGTATGTCTGCAAATGTATTTTGCATGACAATCAACAGGCTTTAAATTATAAGCCTCCAAAGTGGGTCAATCGGGACTGATTCTTCAGGTGCACTTCTGAAAGTGCAGAAGCAAAATTTTGAAATAAGCATCTCAAATTTGAAAAATTTGAGAGTGCCAACAATGTTCTTTCTCTGTAATTTTCTAGCTCCTTCTTCAGTTTGTCATTTTTCTTAATTAGTTTTTCAATCTATGCTTTGGTAAATTTTTCCACATTTAAGTTCAATTCCGTTGTCTCCATAGGGTTGGTATCCACTACTCGTTGAACCAAGAGATGACCAAACACTTGGTTTGGACTAATAATTATAGTAGGTCTTTTATCATGGGGATATAGTGACCAAATAAGCAAGGTGGCTTCGTTTGGGTTGTACCCAGATCCTGAATACATTTTGTCACTTGCTTCTTCTGTTAAGTTCATTGTCTTATCCCCTCTTTTTCTAAAGCTATCAAATACAATTGAAGAGCTAATATCCCACCTTGGAAGGAGCAACACTCCAAATTATTGAAGCAATTACCTTCCTCTTTCGGGAGTGATGGACTCCATTTCCTTTTCTAACGCCCTCTCCAATTCCTCCAGAGCAGTTGCCTCATGTTCAGGAGTGATATCCTGTATCTGTTGTCTCATTTTTCTGCCTTTATATTCATAAACAAATGATTTAAATTTGGAAGATTTAACAAAATCACAATCAGAAATAAATTGTTGTCCAGCCCTGACCCTCACATCATCAGATAGTTCATTTGATGCCTCAAATCTTACAATATTCTTCTCTTGAGGGGGCTCGTACTGTGCAATCACAGGAGCACTAATTTGTTTGACCTGCTCACCCTCTTCATCACCCTACTCTTCTTCACTTATATTAGTATCTATAGAAAAACATACCTCAGGAGTAGGCTGTGAAGGTATGCAATCTAAGGGCTCTATGTCTTTAGTTTGTACTCCTGAATAGGTTGCATGAGGTGCATCAAAAACAACTGGGGGAACATCCTTTACCAGTTCATTGACATGAGCGATGAGTTGCTCAATTCTTGTTAAAGGATCTTGTATCTCACCAAATGCCTTTGAATAAGATGGGACATTTTTTCTCTTCCATTCCTCTGCAAGCATAATCTTTTTATAGGTGACCAGTCTTTCCTTGGTGGAATCCTCATCATGGTTTCTTATGACATCTTCGATTGAGAACAAATTCTCATACCCTGATAGCCCCTGCGATAATCTCGCCTTGTGAATAAACCCTTCTGCATCAAATTGTTTCCTTACATCACCTAGAGGTGGGTTGTATTGTGTTGATTTACCATCAATTTCTCATATCCTTCATTGGCAACCACTATAAAATCTCCAAAACATAAGGTGTTGGGCATAATTGATTGTTTGCTATGTCCTTTGAGGTGTTTGGAATCAGATTTTGTCAATTGCCTCAAAATTTATAAATAAGAAATTTGGTCAGGAACTACTCGTGGCATCAAGTGTGGAGCCCCTTCGAACCCATTAACCCTTATCACTATACAATCAGGGAAAGCATACCAGTATCCCTAGTTATGATTCACTTTATTTCTCCAGTCATTTTCCTTTGGTCTTAAAAATCTTTGTACTTTTGGGGATAGGTTATAATCGCATGGATACCCCAACAACTTCATCAATGGTTTTACAAAAAATTCTTCAAAATAAAGGTAATGAGACCTACCAAATCGGCTGTCCCACAATGAAGTCCACATTTGTATAGGTTTGAAATCTTCATTTTCATCTGTATCTTTTATCCTTAATTCTTCACTCCAGACCCCTCTGACTTGTCCCTCATACAATAGAAAATGAATAAGAAAATAATAGTGTTCAAAATTAATATTATCACTATTATTTTTAATCTTTTCAAGCCCTCGATGTAGGGCATTGGCCAAGTAGCTAGAATAATAAAATGGCCTAGTATCCTTGCTCTGTATTTTTGTAGCTAAGACCATTGGGGCAATCGACATGAGAGGCGGAACCTCTACTCCCAAAACTTGACCAGCTGAATAATAGGTGTATCGAAAATACTCTTCAAATAAATCTTCATGGAAAGGATGGTTTTCACTTCTAGAGAACCTCCTGATTGGCCTCCTTCATCCTTGGGCCTATGCAAAGGTAATTTCCATCTCTTATAGTTGGTATCCATGTGGCGATACTCTGTCAAGAGATCTTTGATCGTGAATGATAAATTCAGTGAACACTCTAACTGAAATACATTAGAAATGAGATCCCTAGAAATAACAAGCATGTCATCCCCGCCATGTGACTAAATAGTTCTTTTCTTGGGTTCATATATGATAGCAAGATCTTTAATTAGCTTTGCGTTCACAAACACATTGGGCACCACAAGTCTTCCCAGGTTCAACCTCCATGGATTGTAGACTGGTTGAAACCTAAATTATTTTCTGTAATGGTACATGAAGAGGTCGTACCCTCATTGCGGTGTCCAAATATCCCCTAAGCCCTTATGTTTGTCCCATAGTCGATTCATGGAAGGATTCATTTGAGCACTCCTCTTGGGTCTCGGCCTCGACCCAGGGCATTGATCTATAGGGTCTTCATTTAGGAGTCTCTTAGGCTTTTCGATTTTCTATTTTTTAGCTTTGGGTTTGTTTGTACTCTCTTCCATTATTTAAATCTTAAGCTTTTGATGAAAATATCTTCTCAACTGGGTATGAAGTACTTACGTGAGTCTCACCAAGTTGCCTCCACAGTCCACTGGTCTTTGCAGCATCAAAAATCCAAGTTTTTGCCTTTCTGCTTCTGCCCTAAGCGAAATCTTCCAGGATTTTGTAACAACTATGCGATCAACTTATGATATAATTCACTTCAGTTCTGGTTCATAAATGCACCACAACACGATGCCTTGGGATGTCACATCAGTCTTTCATCGATAGCCACCCTCTCCACCGATGGACACCTATCCTTCATTCTATCGGTGGGACGCCAGGTAATGTTTCCCCGATGCACCATAGTTCCCCTGATATACTTTATGCATTCGATAATTCATGCCCATGGACCATGTTTATAATTCGTGGTTACTTTTTTTTGACATTTTGACTCTATCGGTATATCGGGAGAGCACCTTAAGAGTCATCCTGATAGAGTATTGTTACACCGATACTAGGTTGTAAGCTATTTTCATCGAGCCATCAACGAGACTGTGATGGGTGTTCTGCCGATGAAGCATTGTTAGGCCAATGGTATTGAATTTTGTTAGGAATGGGGGAAGGACTTAGGACTATGTCACTACAAAATTTCAATTTTGTTTAGGGATGCAATGTGAATGTAGGCTATAATATGGATCTTGTCACACAAATTTCTACAATTTGCATTGTTCATAAAATCAAAGTGCGGCATATTTTTGTGATTATTGATAAAAATTTTTAATTCATGCCCATGGTCATAATTCATGGCTACTTTTTTTGACAACTTCACTCTATCGGTATATCGGGAGAGCACCTTAGGAGTCAGCCCAATAGAGTATTGTTACACCGATACTAGGTTGTGAGCTATTTTCATCGGGCCATCGACGAGACTGTGATGGGGGTTCCGTCGATGAAGCATTGCTATGCCAATGGTATTGAATTTTGTTAGGAATGGGGGAAGGACTACATCACTACGAAATTTCAAATTTGTTTATGGATGCAATGTATGCTAAAATATGGATCTTGTCACACAAATTTATACAATTTGCATTGTTCATAATTTATGAATCATAAAATCAAAGTGTCATTTATTTTTGTGATTATTGATATGTGGAAGATAAGTGGGGTGGACTCGGTGGAATTGGAGGCTATTTTCTTTGTAAAGAAAAATTAAATTTCCTTTTAAGAGATCAAATTTAAATTTTAATATCACAATTTCATGGATGATGGATTACTATATAATTTATAAAATATTATCAACTACAGTTTGAATTTGGCATATGATTCATGAAGTGAAATATAATATAAAATATCATGGAGTGCAATATAAAATAAAATATCCTGAACTTGAAGTGCAATGATTCACAATTTATTTGAATACAATATAAAAAATCATCAACTACAGTTTGGAATATGATTCATGCAGTGCTTGAGTGCAATATAAAATAAGATATCATGAAGTGCAATGATTCACAATTTCAATGTTCATAAATATCATCAACTATAGTTTGGATTTTGGAACAATGGAAAATGATTCATGAAGTGTAGTAAAAATACCTAAAACCTGTTAATTCTCTTCCATTTCCCAAACGAAGTCAGGTTCCTCAAACCGATGCTCATCTTGAGATAAAGTAAAAGAGTCATCTTGATTCTAAGTTTGCTCTGCACTTTCTTCGACCTGTGTCTCAAATTCAACATTCATTGTGTGATCTATGTCAATTTCAATATCGTTGTCATCTATCCCAGGCCCACTGCCACTGCCACTACCACCAGTATCGGTGACTCTTGTAATTGGAGAGCCTATGTTGCACAACCCGGTCCCTCTTTTTTCACATGTGGACCTCCATATTGTGAGTGCCCTTTCAAAAGGAGTTTTTTTGAAATTATACGCAGTTCCTTTCATCCTCAAGCAATTTTCGAAATTCTTGTCTAGTTTGTTTCTTAACTTTTATTTCAAAAACCCCAATGTACTGAAAACTCTCTCATCCTCCACTAACCCCAATATCATTATTTGACATAAATCAACAAGTTTGAAATATTCTAACATCGAACCACGTAATATTTCACTCTGACCTAAGCTTGTCCAAACCTTTTTTATTGATCCTGGTTCAAAGGCCTTCTCCTTGCCCATGGATTTTTACTGGTCCCTCATAGCTATTGCAAAACTCCCTCATTGCTTTCTAAGCTCATTTTCATTTAAAATATCTTCTATTGTCTGCTCATTGTATGTTACCTTTTTTGAAAACTGTTCGATCAAGATTTTTACTTGATCATGAAAATATTTTGGGTTATCTCGGTTTACCCAAAATTGAGGATACACAATACCCACGACTTCAAGTATTTGATGTCGAGGGAATCTTTCACAAATCTCTGAGGAAAGAGATTTTTCAATTTCCTTCAAATTATCACTAACAGATTTAACAATGCCATTAAAATCTTCCTCGTTAATAGGTACTTCTCTTCTAGAGCACTTGGTTGTCTTACAATGGTACATTGGTATCTCATATCCAGGTACACAGATACACAAGTGCTTGCTTGCATTAAACTATAAATAATTATTAGGATTAGTCAAATCAGTAATTTTCCACCACATCAAATAATTTGTGCCTTCTTGTGTTAGATCTAGATATAGATGATTGAGGGCCAAGCATGCAAGTTTACGTAGATTCACATATTCATAAATATACATAGTTCTATCTTGAGCTTTCGTCACAAGATTGGTCATCTCATCTAGCATGGGGAGAAGGCTAGCTAAAGTCAAGAGTGTATCTATATCACTTAATCTATGTAACAAGTCAAGAGCTTTGTCTACTATGTTGTGATGCTCATACATCACTGCAATCAAGGATTGATATTCTAAAAGAACTCATTGCACTGGTCCATGCAGGGAGATCCATCTGGTATCGACATCCTTGAGAAGCTTGTTTCCAGGTGTTATTCCCTCAACAAAATGGTGAAATTCAAGGAAACATTTGGGACTTCGGGAGAAGTATGCATGGATCTCGCGAACTAGATTTTCAACTTTTGATACTATAGGAAACTTGCTTACAATTTTGAATGCTAAATTCATTTTGTGGGCCATGCAGTGAATTCCAAGCATGTATGGTGCACAAGTAGTTTGTAACTTTGTGCAAAGACTGCTCCTTTGACCTCGCATCACTACAACTCCATCAGCTCCTACACACACCAACTTTTTGGCAATTTTCAACTCATCCATACCTACAATTTAATTCAAAGATTTCTTGACTAGTTCAAATAGATTTTGTGATGTTGAACTGTCCTTCATTTTATGAGCACAAAGAAGATGAGCTTGGCGAACATGTTGTTCTACAGTATACAAATGCATACAAACCCAAGAAGTATTGTCTACCACAATAACTTCATCTAAAGATAATGCAATGAAATTTGACTTTTTATTTCTCCTTTAAATCTTGCTTTTCCACTGCAAAAAGATAGTTCGCCCATTCCCATCCAGCGTTTACTAACCAATGTGAGAAGGGAAAGTGGGGAACACTCAAATAAGATAATAAATCAAAATATTCTGGGTAGTCTGTCATAGGATGCCCCCTAGACAAAATATGAAAAACAACACTCATCTGGACAGTTTTTGACAGATTTGCTATTGTCATGGCTTTTCCAAAATGAGCCTCAAGTGTACCTTCACATTTTTTAATCTTCGAAATTCTATGGATATGCTCTCCATAATTTGTGGCATACTTAACATGAATACATTCTTCCTTTGATTTCCATCGTACAACAGATTGTTCCTTTTTGTCTTGATTTGTTTTTCATAAACTTTACCGATATGCTTTTCTATAGTTTCAATCTTTAGTTGCATTGTCTTGTCTCTTCCACAATTCCAACTACAAATCTTACATTTGACCTTTGTTGGCCTTTCAATATAATTTTCATTTGATACCCCCACTGGTTCAAGGAATGGGTACTTCGACAACCAACCAATTTGAAAATTCCATGTCATTTCCCACTCGCACCCCGATTTTGATTTGCCTTTTCTTTTCTTGCTACCAATATCATCCTCATCGAAGTCAATTATCTCATTCTGGGTAACCAGGGTATCCCTTGGAACATCTTTTGCGGTATTGCCATCCTCATTTGATACATTTTGATTTAACACAATGACAATCTCACCTTGACCTTCCTGTGGTGGTGAGGTATTGTCAATGCCATCTTCAATAATATTTGGTAGAAGAGTTGATGGTGTAGCACCACCTTGATCTAATGGATGAGAATCTTTGCCAATTCCAAAGTAAGACTATATGGTACCTCCACATTTTGGGCATTTTGATGGCCTCCCAGCCTCTTCATTACCCTTAGGAGTCTTACCCTTGCAGTTGCTTCTCGACATATTGATATCTCACTTCGAATAAAAGTTGGAAAAAAATGTCTTCTTCTTTAAGAAGGATAGACCGACAGAGTATATAGATCCCATTCCCTACTCAAAATCATGTTTAAGACTGAAGCAAGAATGGAAAATAGATAAAGAAATCTTATTATTATAATTAATGACTAATAACAGTATGAAGAAATGATCACTCACCTTTGAGTCTATGTTTTTGAGTTTCGCTAACTTTTGAATCGAGAAGTAGAACCTCAGAACCGAACAAAATGTGTAAGAACAAATAATAGTTTCAATTGTATTTATATCAATCCATATTTGGTGAATTCCGCGGTATTTTTTAATGGTATGTTAAAAATTTGGTGAATCCTGCATGCTTATACAACGATACCTTGTAATTTTGAAGGCGAAATAGGTCCTCATAAGAAACTATTTA
Organism: Sequoiadendron giganteum; assembly: GCA_007115665.2. Classification (NCBI taxonomy): domain Eukaryota; kingdom Viridiplantae; phylum Streptophyta; class Pinopsida; order Cupressales; family Cupressaceae; genus Sequoiadendron; species Sequoiadendron giganteum. The sequence goes on along the minus strand of CM021109.1, from coordinate 454,436,197 downwards.
TAAATTTTAATTGGCAAAATGGGTCTTCACAAGCAACTATTTGTAAATTTTAATTGGTGAAATGGGTCCTCATATAATGTTATTTTAATAGTATTGGCGAATATGTTGGTGTTTTATGACATTCTCCCCGAGATTCCAGGCAAAAATATTAATCATTCCATTGGAAACGCGTAGTCTGTTATGGAAAATTTATTGCCTATACATGCCTCGTAAAAAAAAACGGTTGGCGAATGGACATGCATTGGACTGATAGTTCGTGAAATCCTAGTGATTTGAACACCCTATTGGATACAGTAAATTGGCCAATTTTGATTTTCCTGATTCCTAGAATTCGCCAATTGGCGAAGATTCGCCACTAAATTTTTCCCTGTTCCATAGATCTACATTGAATTATCATCTCCAAGCTTGACTATGCCTCCATTCCACTTCACATGTTTGATAAACTTGCTCCTATGTCCTATCATGTAGTTCGAACAATCATTGTCAATCACCCATGATTTTTCCTCATATTTTACATGAAATGTAGTACACACAACACTTGAATCTTTAGTTTTATCTTTAGTCTTCTTAGCATCCAAAAATAGGACTTCATCATCATTATCCAGACCACTAGAATCATCATCCTTTGAAGAGCAGGAATCTCCCTTGGAGTAGAGACTCTTCTTGAACTTATTTCTTCTAGGCTCTTTGTTTCTCTTTTTAGAATGTTTTAAGGGACATTTAGAAGAAAAATGACCAAATTCTCCACACTTAAAACATTTGAAAGGTAGCTTACCTTGGAACTTGTCGGTACCCCTCTTCAACTTGCTTATAATATTTATTTCCTCTTCATTAGTGTTACTATCTAGATCAAAGGGTTCATACATTTACTTCTTACAAGATTTGAAAGCTAATTCCTTCTTTGAATCTTTTTTTCCAAAATCGCTCATTTCAAATGCAGTGAAGGCACCATATAATTGATCCATTGACAATTTATCTAAATCTCTAAATTCATCAATAGAAGATACTTTAGGACTATAAGCTTTAGGAAGAGACCTCAGTACCTTTTTTACCATGACCAATTCTTCTAGTTCTTCACCAAGTCCTCTAATTTCATTGGCCACTTCATCTATCCACAGAAAATTTCTTATAATATCTCCATCCTCTGACATTTTTAGGTTCTCAAACATGCCTCTGTAGATCTGCAACTTTGCTCATTTTACTTTGATGTCTCCTCCATAGATTCCACTAAGCTTTTCCTAGACATCCTTTGTTGTCTTGCATTTTATTACTTTTACAAGATTAAAATCTACCAACCCACTCAAGATAACACTCTTAACTTTTCCATTGTTCTTGTAAGCCCTAATCTTTGTTGGATCAGTAGGAGGAGTAGCATGAACAACATAACCATCCTTTATTGATTTCCAAACTCTAAACCTTAAAGAGGGTATATAGGATTCCATCCTAAATCGCTAAAAGTAAAAATTTGTTCCATAAAACCTACACACCTTGTGAGACCCTTCTTGTACCATCCTAGATGTTCCTTGAGTTGTTAGAATTCTTCTAAGGAACCAGGCTCTGATACAAATTGTTGAATATACACCAGAATACTGAGAGGGGGGTGAATCAGTATTTTTTCATATCTCAATACTTCTATAAAAAAATAAACTTCAAACTCTACCTCATAAGAAAGAACATGAATGATAAAAATAATGCAAACCCAACATAACACCAAATGTACATGAAAAAACCCTAGAGGAGGAAAACTATGGTGAGAAATGTTGTTAGGAGTTTCTATCCTAATCTAGCCTCATAGATGAATAATTGTTACAACTTTATTTTAGGGCTACAACCCAAGGAAGCTACTACTCCCTTAAAAAAGGTTTTAGGGTCACTCCCAAGGAAGCTACAACTCCACACACAAATTTTTTAGGGTTACAATCCAAGGAAGATGCAACTCCTTGAACTGAGAAAATACTCAAGAAATATTATAGAATGATAGTCCTTGCACTATTTGAAACTGACAATTAAGATCAATCCTTTTGATAATTATAATTTTTCTTTACCACTTCTCTTTTGATGATTGAAATTTTGCTTTGTCTCTTCTTCAAACGTCTTCAAATTTCTCTATAGCTTGCTAGTTCACTTCTTTCAACCTTGAATTTTTTCCTTTGGCTCACTACCTCCAACAAATAATTAAGCACCTTCTTCACTTCCCTTCTATCACAAAAATGTGTTCAAGATGAAATCAAACAAGAACTTACACTTTTTCTCTTTCTCTTTTAGTCACTTATACAATTTTCATCATGTCGCATACACACCATAACCTAGATCAACTAGGTTTTAATTTATACATGATATTAAATTGATTACACTTCATATGTCGGCCTACAATAGAAAATATTACATTTACAAGTTAGCCAAAGATAAAACAATCAACATGAAACGTGTAGAGGGCAAAACCCAAGAGACTACACACAACACCAAGAAGAGGAACACACCTTGCAGATTTCAAAACATGCTTAACCTGGTCCTAAATACTCTTCATAGCTTCAATATTTTATGAACATCATCTACACGCTTCAAACGAATTCAAATTAGGTCACCCTTAAGCAAAAAACATGAAACTTGTAGCATGTCAGCCTTCACAACATTGGTAGTGCACATGAATGATAAAAATTTATTTGTGCTTCTCCCAGATGAGTCAGCATGACCCATACAATACCTTCAAAAACCTCATAGACTTCACTCACACTTAAACTTGTGGCACACATCACCAACATACCTAAGTCGGCCAAGCAAAAGCATAGCTCGACAAAAAAAACATTTTGTACCACAACTTGTTCTAGAGAAACCAAAAAACACTTTGCAGAGAATAAAAAAACATTATATGATATTCAAGAGCACTCTCATACATCCCTTTCACAAATTCATAGCAAAAATTTTGTGCAATCCAACATACATTGAAACCAATCATCAGACAACATAGTCTTGCACTTTGTCACTTCTAAATTTCTCTACAAAAGGAGTATTAACATAAAACCTTGGACATAGAACCTTCACATCACCATGAACTTATATTCTAAATTGCACAACCAAATCTACAAATATAGAGAAATACAAAGCCAACCTTTATATCATTGATAATAATAGCACAAAAAAAACATGTTGAGATGAACAAGACAACTGAGAGGGGGGTAGATTAGTTGTAGCAAATTAAACCTTCAAAACACTCAACAGTAATCAGATCCAGAAGCATTCATTAACCCTTTATTCTATTAGTTTATTAAACATGAAATGCATATAATAGAAACTAAAATCACAACACCATACACATTACAACACTAGATTTACATGGAAAACCCAATGAGGGAAAAACCATGGTGAGGACTGGCTTATAATATAAGTAATAGAAAAACTAGTACGAAGGGGCTCACTACTAGAATAGGACACACTATCCAAAAGGCTCATAGCCAGGGCTCACTACCACACAAAAAATAAAAGAAGATAGAAGAATAATGTTACACAGATAAAACACTTCTCAATACAAAAAGGAGTCCACCACAATTGCTCGCCCACTTTCATAGTCTCACATTAAATATTATAGATGCCTTCAGCTCACTGTCTTTAGGAACCCTAACATGAAATTCACACTACTCTTCTCAATTTTGCATCACACACATCACTTTCATCAATCTCATATAGATCTTGATTCTTACTCTTTCCTCCTTCCTCCTTCCTCTTGCATCAACACCATACATATTTATATCAATTTCTACCTCAAAAACTTTCTCCAATTTTGGCCACTAGCCATTATACATTCAAATTCGAAATAGTTCAACACCTAAACATTCCCACGGTGGATAGGAATGAAAGATTACCTACATAAATATTTAATTAGGACCCAAATATCTCTTAGCACACTTCAACATGCTTCCACAAGCCTCACATGTAGTGTTAAACACAAGGTTGGCCAACACCCATGTAAAACACCATAGACATTAAGTACACACTTCCTTAAACCAAGCCAAAAATTCTAAACAACATAATTCACTTGAACTCAATCCAATATAATCCACAAACTACTTAAGATTCATCAAACACTTCATCCAAGCTCACATCAACAAATACTTTAACTTAGAACAACTAATAATCCTTAATTGCATACTGATAAATGAAACTCTCACTATACTACACCAAATCAAGTCAAAACTTGAATACAAAAAGATAAATACATTATAAGAAAATTCCCAAATCTGCACAAACTAAAGACAAACAATGGATAAACACAGAGCAAATAAATTTCTCCCAGACCACAGAAAACATCACTGAACAAATGGTTCACACATTGGTGAAAATATCTCGCACTGTACAATGATCCAAAAACCCAAATTTTGAATATAGCAACCTTTGTCAACCTTGAATAACCTATAACATTCGCATTGGCATAGCATTAACATAGAAAGAACATGGAGCACAATACTAGAGCACACTATGAAAAATTGTGCAACATATTTTACCTTATTTATTAAATTTTCTCAAAAGCACTTGGAAACCCAATACCAGAGATATTATCTTAGCTTATTACTTCATTCCAACTCATCTTCAAACTCTACAACAAAATAATAGCTCCATGTACTCACAACACTTCCTCAAGGTCTCAACTACACATGGACAATCTATTTTTCTCTTTTTCACTATTTTCTCAATATCCTCAACATCTTCATTCCATAGTTGACATCAATGACAACACCAGTCAATATACTTCGTGTTAAAATTAATGACAACATCTTCATACTTGTAAAAATCTCCCCCTTTTTCATTGATGGTAAACAAGATGTGAAAATCCACCAAATACCACACAACAACTCTAAACACTTTTTGCTAATATCTTACATGATTCTCTCTCGCCTTCAATAGATAAGTTCTTTTTCACATGATTCTCTATTCCCCTTTGACATCAATGGAAAAGGACAAAAAAATCATTTTTCTTCCACTTTGACATTGAACCAAAATTACCTACTTTGAATACTCCCCCTTAGTAGTACACCCAACTGTAGTGCCGAATTTTTTTTGTCCTTTGACATTTTCACACTCGTTTGGGTCCTCCTTGCGGATTTTAGCTTACGTTGCCTTGATTTAGTGTTGTAATGTAGATAACACATTTACATTAGGTCTTGGGCCCTTGTGAACTAATGGATTTTAAATCGTACCTTGCTAAGGTGTTATAAAGTGTTGTAACACACTTTCACGTTCATCTAGGTGTGTCATTAATAATTGGGCTTTCTTATGCTTTAGTTGGCCCTATTTTGCATCCAAAGGCATCATTTATTGATTCTTTTCGAGGATAATTCTAACACCAGTCAGTAACCAATCATAATTTAGGTGTTTCTGGCTTGTGTGGCCCAGATTTAGTGTCTGGGACTCATTCGCCACCTTGGGCGAATGAGTTCCACCTTAGGTTTTTTGGCCTCAATGTAGGTTTCACACATTTCTAGACACTTTTCATTTTTGGTCCCATACATTATGTGTGATGGGACTCATTCACCACAGTGGGCGAATGAGTCCCATGTGACCAAAATTCAAATTTAAATTAAATTTTCTTGGAAGTTTGTCATATATTGTCATTGATGTCACCATGTTGGTCTAGTACTGGGTACCGGTGTGAAGATCACACTTATCTCATCTGGTATTTGATCCGGTATCTCTGGTATGTTGGTTTGGATATCTCCTCAGAAAATCTATATGATTTAAGGTTTTGGAGAAAGGCTTATAATGGTTGGAAGCATGTATACATGTATTCTTAGATGTTCTTATGATCGGGTAATGCGTTGGCATTGTTTCTTGAAATTTCATTTAAGATAATCTTGGCCGACATGTTGTTGCATGGTACGGATGAATTAATCTTGATATGAAGCCGACCTAATCAATATATGTGGATACATCGGTTATTTATACAAGATGATTAGAAGATGAGGAATAGAAGCGATGAAGAAAAGAAGTGATGAAGAGCAGTGAATGTGAATGCAAAGAGAAAGAGAAGTGTATGTATGAGCGAAGTATCCGAACAGTGGTTGAATATTAGTGAACACTCTGAGCATCAACGAAACTGAACCTGCACATGTGGTGTATCTTTCTCAGTTCAAATCTCATGGTTAGCCATTTTATGTTTACTTTTTCTATAGGTAGCGAGCCTCCATTTTGGACAGTAAGTCCTTGTAAGCAATGAGCTTCTATATATGGCAGTGAGCCTCTTATTACCGGTATTGATATAACTTTATATACTACGATTTAATCCTCACCATGATTTTTCCCTCATTGGGTTTTCCATGTAAAATATGGTGGTCTTGTGTTATGAGACTTAATGTTAAACTGTTACTTTAATTTTCTCTATGGTGCAATAAAGTTTTAAGTGTTTTTTCAATGAGTTTGTGTGGATACTGATTCACCCCTACCCCTCTCAGTATCCAGTTTATTCAAAATTTTTTATCAGAGCTTTGGTTCCTCTAGAGAATTTTAACAGTGTGATGGAGATCCTGCAAATTGAACAAATGGATAAAGAAGAGCTCTGGACTGCCCTTGAAGATTTTGACAAGGTTGAAATTGAAAACAGAGACCTAAAGGAAAATATTGATGAAGCAAATGAATGTATCTGAAAATTGAAAGAGAAGTTAAATAAATTTAAGGAAAGATATAGAGAATTGAGTGAGGAGTTGACGCAAGCAAATGATGAGAATACCAGACTAAAGTTGAAGATAGATGAAAATAAGAAAGTTGAGGAATGTTTGAAAACAATGATACAAATCAAAGTTGATTTTTGTCGTAGGCTTGAACAAGAAGTGATGAATCTAAAGACAAAACTTGAGAAAGCAAAAATTTGGGAAGAGGATTTTTAAGACAAGCCCCGCCAAGCTTGATGAATTGATAGCAAGACAAAAAACTTCTAAAGAGAAGAGTGGCTTAGGTAATGAATCTATTGGAAAAATGTAGAATTCAAATATAGTAAATAATTAGAGGAATCAAGAAAAAGGAAAGCAGAAAAGAAACTCTAGAAGGAAACCACCTGTCAGACAGCCAAATGCATGAAGGTAGACATTATTTAATGGTATTTTTTTTTCATGTAAGAAGTTTGGTCATAAGGAAACTAAGTGTAGGAGTAGCTTGAATCAGTTTTCTGGTCCCTTCTTTGGACAATGTTATGCATGCAAGAACATATGACATAAAGCTACTGAATGCAACCCTTCGGTTAGTTGAGTGATGATGAATAATTTTAATGGAAAAAGAATGAATCATACATTCAATGGCTATTGTCATAACTATAACATGTTTGGACATAAAGAAAATCAATGCAGAACAAGGATGAATGGAAATAAGACATGTTATTGCAAGAAACCAGGACATATCTCAAAATTATTCAGAAACAAAAAAGGGGAGCAATCTGCTCCAGTGGAAGATGATAAACTGGTGGAAAAGATTGATAAGGAAGAGGTTAAGCAGGAAATGAGAAAAATATGGAAAAAAATAAAGAAGGATCAAAGTCTACTGATGCATTTGTACCCTCATCTGATGCAGATGAATCCTCTAGGAATTAGACCTAGCTTGGTCTTAGGGGGGGCTGTAGCATAAAATCCTTAAAACCCTTGATTGCGAGTGTGTCAGATCCATGACAAGAAGTAAAGTTGAAGGAGATTAGTATGCAGAGGTTTTGGAAAAGAAATCGGAAGAAAAATTGCAAGCATGCTCTCTTGCGGAGCGAATTAGGGTTTCTCAGTGTAGATGGAAGAGAAGTTTGTCAGCTCTTTGCAATTAATGTGAATTAGGGAAAAATGATGAAATATAAAGGAAATCTCACAAATCATTTTGATCATCAAATAAATTTGAAGAATTTGTAGAAGTACTTGAAACCTTCTTGAAGCATCTCTGAAGTGATTTGAAGACCTTCGAAGAAATCATTGTGGTTGCTTGATATAGGTGACAAAAATTTCCCATCTCGTGGAAACAAAGGAAAGGTAACTAAAGATTTTTTCTTGTTAAATTTTGAGAGCTATAATGGAAATATCTAAAAGGGATACCCCTCTGAAGTTGAAAGGATTTGAGATGGATGAGTTTGATCATCAGAAAAAAAAGAAATTGGAATTGGGTTAGAACTGAACGATTTATTGAACATACAAACTCTAGGTTTGGATATATGGGGAGAATTCCCTTGGTTTACCGAAAAAGAATTTATCTTGTTCCTTCTAAGTAAACTCAAGGATGGAAGCATTATATTGGACAAACCCATCTCATTTTGAAAGAAGCAATCAAAGCGGTTATCAGAGAATTTCCTGGACGAAAAAAAATAAAATACAAGGAAGTGGGGGAAATGATAGGAGTTAGAAAAGATCTTTGAGCATTGTTGATCGATATTGTTGGTGATTCCTCGGTTAGGTATGTTGCATATGGAATTTATTATAAAATATTTTTCAGAAATCATGAAGGCTCTACTTCGGCCATTGCAGTTTATCTAGCACATAAAATGGTAAAAGAGAATGTACAATTTGATCTATGTAATCTAATTCTTGAAAATATTACCAAGAATATACAAATGACATTGGGAGAAGGATATCCATTCCATTATGGATCCTTTCTTACATTTTTACCGATTTATTTTTTGAAATCTCTACCAAGAAAGAAAGATGTTGAGTGGGAATCTGGGATTCCCATTGCAAAACAGATATTCAGGCACTTGGAAAGTTTGGGAGATAAATCAGTGTGTGCAAAATTTTTTTCATATTGTTGCAGAATGTGATGAGCTCCGGTGAAGTCATTGTAAGTCAATTTCGGGAAGGTTCTCCCTTCGGGATGAAGGAGTTGGAAGTAGTCACTAGCTATTCCCCTCTGAAATCAAAGAAAAGAAAATTTTTCTCTGAACATGTCATTGCTATCTCTAAAGAAAAGAAAGAAGAAGAATCTTTGGTTGGATCTGAATCTTCTGTTCCAAAAGGCATCCAGTTCATGATAATACAAGGGAAAATGAAGAAAGTTGGTGATGTATGGAGTATGTCTTTTCCCATTGAAAAACTTAAAATTGATGATGCTTTAGTTGATTATTTACTTCGTAAAGGTATTGATGTATATGTTGTCTCTAAATTTTTACCTGAAAATTTAGTTGAAGTAGTTGAAGAAAGAATGTTGTTTGAAGGTCCGGGAGGATGTAAATTGGAAGCTTTATTTGAAAGAGGTGTTAAAAGGAAAAGCAGAGGTTATCTGAACTAATTGCAAAGACAAAGAAATGCATGAAATAAATGAAAAACATATACAAGTATTGTCTTTGGTGGCCTACTGTAGCTGAAATTTTTTGAAGCAGAATTGAAGCAATAAAAGCTGAAGTGAACAACATTGGGAATAAATTTGATATTTTTTAGGACAAAGAAGGGAAGCAAAGGTTGAGAATTGGTGAGCTTCAGGCTGAAATGATAATTTTATAGAGGAAAAGGGATGGCGTAGTGAAGACTTTCTAGCTTCTTAAGGAAGTGTTTGAGGTCTAGTTAGATCATATTTCCTGAATATTCTTTGATGTAGAAGACTATGAGAAACAATGTTCATCCATAGATTGGTCATCCTCCTTCACACTATTGGATGTATTGGATAGTGTGTGTGCAAGAATGGATTCAACAGTACTAAAATGGAAGGAATTGCTTCCTACGATCAAAGAAAGGTACAGAAAGGTGTTCCAAGTGAAAACTATTTTTTTGGTTTGAGAAATTGGATTCTTGAAAGTTTTAAAGTTTTGAAATTTTGAATGAAAATATTTAAATGTTGGATTTCACCATGTTTGTTTGTTTTTGGGCACCCCTTGCCATTGATGTCAAAGGGGGAGAGATTTGGATCTTTGGGGAGAGAATTTGGATTTGGAAAAGTTTTGAATCAGAATTTTTGCACATGTTTCCATCAATGACAAAGGGGGAGATTGTTGGAATTTTGTCATATATTGTTATTGATGTCACCATGTTGGTATGGTACTGGGTACTAGTGTGAAGATCACAATTATCTCATCTAGTATTTGATCTAGTATCTTTGGTATGTTGGTCCAGATATCTCCTTCGGTAATATGTATGATCTGAGGTTTTGGAGAAAGGCTTATAATGGTTGGAAGCACATATACATGTATTCTTAGATGTTCTTATGATCGGGTAATGTGTTGGCATCGGTTCTTGAAATTGGATTTAAGATAATCTTTGTCGACATGTTGCACGACACAGATGAATTGCTCTTGATATGAAGCAAACCTAATCAATACATGTGGATACATCAAGTATTTATATAAGATGATTAGAAGATGACGAATACAAGCGATGAAGCAAAGAAGTGATGAAGAGAAATGAATGTGAATGCGAAGAGAAAGAGAAGTGCATGCATGAGCGAAGTGTTTGAATAGTGGTTGAAGATCAATAAACACTCTGAGCATCAACAAAACTGAACCTACACATGTGGTTTATCTTTCTCAATTCAACTCTGGTGGTTAGCCATTTTATGTTTACTTTTTCTATAGATAGTGAGCCTCCATTTTGGACAGTAAGTCCTTGTAAGAAGTGAGATTCTATATATGGCAATAAGTCTTTTATTACCAATATTGATATAACTATATATTGTGAGTTTATCCTCACCGTGGTTTTTCCCTCATTGGGTTTTCCACGTAAAATATGGTATTCTTATGTTATGAGACTTAATGTTAAACTGTTACTTTAATTTTCTCTGTGGTGCAATAAAGTTTTAAGTGCTTTTTCAATGAGTTTGTGTGGATACTGATTCACCCACCCTCTCAGTATCCGGTTTATTCAACAAATTTCTAGTGGGATTTTATTCTCCTAGATTTGATGTCGGCTTGTAGTGTTGTAATTTTGGGAATTCTTGCATAATTAAGTATAAATACAAGGTTCTTTCACGCATTTTCTCCTAACAAGAATTCAAGTACCCATCCTTATAAAAAATTGAGTTCACAAGAGCATTTGAGTAAGATCATTCAAGGCATTCAAGGGAAGATTTTCAAGCATTCAAGAGAATTCTTCAAGTGTCAATCATCATGTCAAAGATTGCTTGCATCATGTTGTTTTAGAGCTAACAATTGTGATTTAGGGTTTGTGATTCAATCAAGTATTATATTTAAGATCTATCAACATCATGCAGAATCAAAGACCACAACCATTGGAGCCATTACTTTCATGTTTATAGTACCTTATTGCTAGGGTTTGGTGAGTTGCAACATTGTTATTTTTTCATTCATCATTCTCCATTCATATTTTCTTTCATTTCAAGGTTTAATTTCCAACAAGGGGTTTGACCAAGGAAAACCCCTATTCTCTAACCCCACAACATTTTTCCCTCTTCTTGTGTGTGATTTGTAGGTCTAGGTTGCAGATTTGTCAAGGAGAAAAGTTCTCAAGTGGAAAAAGTTACTAAAGTTGTCATTCAACCTTGGAGAAGCTTGGAGAAGACCTACAAGTGGTATTTTGCAAATTCAGATCTAGAAACTAGTCAAAAGAGCAGAGTAGATCGAGAGACACATAATCCAGTTTAGAACTCCCAAAAAATTAGAAGTGGACTGATTCACCACTATTGGAAAATGAGTCCCACTGTGCAGGCCTAATAGAGGTTTTTGCAGATTTGGTTACCCTTTTGGCTAAAACCTATTTTGGCACATTTTCCTTGAAACTAGATTGATTCACCCAGCTTGGAAAATGAGTCCCATTCAACACTAACAATAGATTTTTCAATGATCCAAATCTCCATTCTACCTTCTTCATTTTTCTAGGTGAACACTTTCAATCTCATAGCTTTTTATTGCATTTTGTTCATCTTTCTAGGTCATTTTGCATATTACACTATGTTTTCAAACATCTTCTTTTCCAAGTTTGTACTTGGTGGTGAACCCTTCATTTGACATTATTCAATCCCGTAGGAGATTCCCTTTGCCATATTTCAATCTCCTTTACATTTAAATCTGAAGGGCTTGTTCTTGAGTGAAAATACTTAGAAAATTGGCCTCTTTCCTCTTAGGTCCAAAACCTTAGATGTGAAAGAAAACCCACCCATATTTTCTTCTTTTCACCAACTAAATCAACAACTCAATGAAAACACATGACACTACCTACTCCCCCTAAAAGGTAGCCACCAAAATTAGTCCAAAAAAGAGATAAATCCATAGATCCACCAAACTAATGCACCTTGTTGAGCAAGACAACTAAGAGGGGGTGAATTAGTTGTAGAAAATTTATCCTTTAAAACATTCACCAGAACTTAGATCAATCATAAATCCTTAAATATGCTAAAATTATTAAGCATTAAGTGCAAGTGTAGAATCTGAAAACCATCACACAAACATAGTAATACCAGATTTACATGGAAAAACCACGGTGAGGATTAGCTCACAATATAATGAATATCAAAACCAATTACAAAAGTTCACTACTAGAGAATGGCTCACTACCAAAACATGGCTAACTATCTGGATCAGGACTCACTATCCAACAAGGGTTAACCACTTGGAGGGCTTACTACCAAAGAGATACAAAGAAGATAGAAGAGATATATTATAGAGAGAAGACAATCTCAATGCAACAGATATTTCCACCACAATTTACTCAACCACTTGTAGACATGCATGAATGATATACACCTTCAACTCACTGCATCCAAAAACTCAGTATTCAGAATCCAAACTGATCTACCACACTCGCATCACACATGGTAGAGCTCTTAAAATTTTACATAACTTGGTTTGTTCCTTGTTTCTCTGGTGTTTTGCACCACTAGTTTACCTTGGGGTTTTGGGATTTAGCCTTAAAAAATTTACTTTTGGTCTATTGCATTGTTTTGGTCTGGACATTTTAATATTATGTTGACCGGTTGTTCTAGGTTACCTATTGCATAAGTCATGATTTGATCCCTTTTAGTCGTTCATGCTACCGGCCCCTTTTACTTGGCCTGTTAGTCTTTTCCACATTGGGACAGAGTTTTAACCTTTGCTTGATGTCAGGTCAAATAATTTTTCCTAGCTTTAGACTTATGTCTAAGTTTCCTACCTTAAAGGTTGTGCCTCGTATACCTAGTCGGTCCCCTTCTTTATAAATAACATTTATTTCATGTGCATATTTTCTAACCGTCAAATGGATAGGCTGAATCCTGACCATTCCCCACTGGCCTCACAAGGATTTTTGATGATGTCACAACTGTGCTGCAATGTATGCAAGATGCTGCCACATGTCACCTATGGTAATGGGGCCCAATCCTTGTTCAACTACTGATTAATGAAGACTATTGAATCAATGGTTGTCATATAACAATGTATCGTGGTCGTTCCTTGCTGACCTCGTGCATTTAAAACAACAGTTTTAATAATGTTGTGAGGTATGCAAATAGGTGGTGTGTGGATACTGGTACCGAGTATGAAGTGATTGAAGTGGGACCCACTCGTGCTGAGGTGGTGTCTCATCAATGAGTTTTTATTTGCCTAGGATTTGGTGGATGAACGTGGAATTTTTAAACTATGTTGACTCAATTTCAGTCGCTTGTTATTGCTTGTCTGGATTGAGATCGATGGTCGATGTTTAAAAATGGTTTAATGTTGTACGATAGCCGTTGTTTCTCACGCGAGTGAATAGTAATGGTGGAGTTTAGTTCCAGCCACCAAATTTAATGCTAAAATTTTCTCGAATTGCTATTTCTGTGTTTTGATTCTACACTGAGAAGATTTTCTAGGTACCAAGCGACACGAGAAATTTCTTGTAAGTCCAGCATAGCTGCCATTAAAATCCTATGCAAGAAAGATCATAAGTAATGTATCTATTGTGCTATCTTTCTTTCAAAAAATACCTTATTGATTTCTTGAGGGAAAGTGTGAATTGCATTTTTTTTTTCTTTAAAGCTCGCACTGATTCATTTTCTTTAAAATTGTTTTAAATCTTGCATAAATAATTGCCTAGACTTTTTAAATTGTGAAATTACTATGTTCAAGGCTATAAAGCTAGAAGCTAGACCCCATAAACCTTCCAGTATTTCAAAACACTAGCTCAGATTTTATTCTATCTTGTGCAATGGCGCCCAAAGCCCGAATTTCTTGCTCTGAAACTTCCACTAGGTCCTTTTCTCAAGATGTCATAGATATTTTGAAACCCTCCACTAATAATAAAATTGAGGGAAAGGATTTGTATTACGGACCCCAAGTTTTGGAAGGGTTAACTGATAAACAATGTGCAATTTGAGATGTTGAAGTACCATACACAGGTTGGAAGCTATTCTCTAATTGGTTTGGAAACAGAAATGTGGGTGCCCCTCTATGTAACCCCTAGAGGTTAGACCTTGGCAAGCTAGTAGTGCTGAATGCATATCTGTATGTTGACTTGTTAAAGGATATTGTAACAAGGTACGACCTTGTAACCAGAGTTGTCAGGACATATGATGGTAAGGAAATGGTTAAGATAACCAAAGAGGAGATTGCATGAATTTTTGACTTACATGAATGGATTAGGGATATGGTGCCTATTAACCTTCAAGCCTTTAGAGAAGAATATAGGAATACCAAGGGTTTGTTTAGGACCTCTTTGTTAACTCCTCATTTGGCCACTACAGGAGTGGGAAAAAATAAAAAGAAGATAGTGATTGGCAAGAATGAGCTAGAACCTTTTCCCCTAAACTACTTTTGCAACTATTTTAGAAAGACAGTTTTCTCTGTGTGCCAAGTTCTTGGTATCAATATAAAAACTACCTTGTCTACTAACCTCATGTATATGGTTGTGCATCTCCAACATCCATCTTTCAATGTGGTGTATGGTTTTGCTACCTGTCTGGCAGATAAAATGCATGAGGGTTTGGTAGCTCTCAAAGAAGGAAAAACATTGTTTAGCTTTAGATGGAACTCTTTATTGATGCACATGTTTTTGTACAAAGGAGAGGCAGTTTTTGGGAAGAATATGGAATTGAAAAAGAAAGAGGATGACATTGACATGCCTATCCAATATTGGACCAGAATTATTGATAGGCATGACCGTGAATTTGGTTATGTGGTGTTTCATAATGTTTTTGGGTCCAGATTGAGAAGATCCCTGGTCTATGATCCACCTATAATTCTAAAGGAAATTCATGATTTCTTGAGGCCAATGGAGAGGAGGCCTGAGTTGGAATTGACACATAATCAGGGAGACATCATCCCTTACTATAATACAACCATTTTCAGGGTCTATGGCACTAATGTCAACCCATATACTTTGCCTAGGGATGTGCCTCTAAAAATTGGGTTTTTAGAAATCATGAGACAATTGGGATGTGCTCAAAATGCACACTTTCCAAAAAAGCATAAGGGATCTTTATTTCCTGAATATACAACATTTTCAGATTTTGTCATGGAAAAAGGAGGGTGGAAAGATTTGGGGACATTACTTAAGCCTTATGGGTTGAGCACTGTACACCTGAGGAACCATGATCCCGAGGGCTTCATTTCTCAAATGAAGGAAAAACACAGGACTGACATCTTTGCTCACAATTTTTATTAGCCTGAGGATATCATCAGAAACATCATTGATTTGCAGGTGCAGGAGGAAAGAAAAGAAAAATATATAGCTTTTACTAAGATGATGAAGAATAAGAAGAAATAAAAGAACCCTGCATATAATCCCATGCCAAATATCAATGGTGAATTGAATAGGGCCACATATGCTATTGAAAATTTTGAGAGCATGGTAGGAGTCTTGAAAGAAGAACAAATAATGGAGGACAAAGTAAAGTCACAAGCTATTGAAGAATATAGCCTCCACAAAAGGTTAGGGTATATTCTAAAATGAAGGGGACGGTAGCTGACAAAGAAACCAAGCCCACTCCTGTTACTTCAAAAAAGTCTGGAGTGAGGTCTCATGAGTAGTTTGTGTCACCATCTTCAAGGAAATTGTTATCAAATTTTTTTGATCTAGACTCTCCCCCGAGGCCCTTGTCTCCAACACAGCCACCATCACCAAAGAGACAGGTGATTGATGAGGCAAAGGTGGTTGATTACTAAAACAGATGATGAAGAGATCATGGTGACCCCTGATGATATGCAGCAAGGAATGCCATCTTTTCCACAAAGTGTTTTATCAAGTTCTAGAGCAGTTGCTCTAAGGCTTGGGAAAGATGAAATAAGGGGAATAACTAATACTGATGATATGAGAATAGAGGCCTATAGAGAATTCGTGAAGGATGACTCCTTTGTTAAAAAAAATGCATTTAAAGATTTTGTATGGAGGGCCCATGTTCCAATGTATGCTGAGAAGGTAGCTCAAGAAAGGAGTCTGCATCCAGAGCTTCCAGAGAAGGTTATTCAAGCCAATTTCATGTAACAAATGATGGAAACCTTCAAGGAGATGACACTAGAGCAAGGTAGGGCATTGGTGTAAAAGAGTGGAGTATTATTTCTCCCAGAATGGGATATTGCTAATGTTGTGGTATTTGATACAAAAAGAAGGGCCAATAGGCCACTTCTCCAAACTAAAGAAGAAGCTACACTGGCACTTAAAGGTTTAGCCTTTAGTGAAGAATGTGATGCCTTGAAAATTTGGTCATTATCTATTAGATCCAGAAAACCAATAGTTGCAGAGCCAGCTAATTTTAGTGGTCACCTGGTTGTGAGAAGAGTTGCCAATACTCCAGCATTAGAGGCAAAAAATATTGCAGTGAATCTTGCCAAGTTCACCAAGGCAACTGTTGAGGATTTAACCAAGGACATAGATACTCTGAGGGGCCAATATCACGATGTTATTAACAAGTATAATAAGATTCAACAAAGAGTTGTGGATCTAGAAACTGAGTTGGCACTATTGAAGCAGCAAATGGAGACATTGAAGTCTCAAGGACAAGCTAGCTCTAGTTGTACTATTTTCGATTCACCAATGGAACAACCACAACCTCCCTCATAGGAACAATCCTTAGAAATCGTGCCATATAATATGGGACGAGTTTCCATTGCAATTGAAAGGTAAAATAGCCCAAGAGGAGGGATTTCAAGGGAGAAATTAATCCACTAGGTTGAGGAGTATAAACAATTCTTGCAACAGTCCCATGAATCAATGTTGAAAATAAATTCAATAATTGTAGATATTGTATTGAGATACCTAAATAGAAAAGTCCAAGGAAAATTAAATAGTGTCCATGCAAGTTATTTTTAAATGTTGCAAGCAATTAAGATGTTCCCAACAGATAAAGAATTAGCCACCCCATTGTTGGATAAGTGGAGTCCCAGAGCTAAGCAATTGAAGTTCATGGTGGTAGGAATAAAGCATCAGAAGGATAGGTATCCCAAGGTTATGCCAACTTATCAATTTGTTAAGAATATTGTGGAACAAAAGTTCCAATGATATGTTGCTCCTATTGAATTGAAGATAAAAGAATTAAAGGCCAAATATGATTAAGTGGACCTAACACCATTACCAGATATCCAACATAATTACGATGAGGTGAAGCTTTTGCAGGTTTGGAAAGACCAAATGAATAACATCATGTCAACTCAGAAAAATGAAATTGTAAGTGTGAATAAGTATAAAGAATAAAACACTTCTTAATGAAACATTGTATCAAAGATTAAGCTAATAATCTATTGAAAGCATCTCATTGTCTCCTATCTTCAAAGTTTTATTAAGCTATTGTACTCTCAGATTTAAATAACATTATAACTAGTAAAATGAGAATCTAAAGAATGAAATGATACTGATCCAATGATATGAAGCTAATGTGATAAAGTCTAGATGATAAAAGAAACTAATGTAGCATGGATTGACATAAAAACTGATAAATGAAGCTACAAGAGGCAGCCATGATTATGAAAACTAGAATGTTGGATGCTTGGATGCTTGATGCTTGATGCTTGAATTCCTGCAAAGTAAACTTGATAACTTGGGGATCCTTTTCTTGGTTGAATGAGGCTTTATTTATAGATTTCTTGGCTGTAGAAATGCACAGGGATGGCAAAGAGAGGCTTGGATTCAATCTGGAGGATTGAATGGTGAGATATAGAGGAGATTGAGAAGATTTTGGAGATTGTCTCTACCCATGAAAACACCAGGCAAGAGAAGAGGAAGGATTGATGGAGGAGGATTGAGAGATAAATTTGCAATTTGTCTCCAATTCTTCCCGTGAAGTTTCAATCAATTAATTTTGACATGATTTTGACATAAATTGGACATAGGATATCAAATTTGATTTTGAGGAATATAGAGGAATATTCCTTATGCCTTTATTTAAATATTTTTTATTATATTTAAATTAGCAAAAGAGAGATAAATAATTTAATAGAACAAACTATAGAATTTGTTTATTAGATAAAATGGTAGAATATGGTAATTAATCAATAAAGTGTTTAATCTTTATTTAATTAATTTAAGATTGATGTGATAGAATAAAATAGGGAAATGATAATTAAATCAAACAAAGTATTTAATTTTGTTTATTTAATTAAGATGAGATAATAGAAGAAATAGAATAATTTAAATGTGAATGTGAACGTGAACTATATAAATAAATATTTCTATTTATCCAAACAGTAGAGGAATTTAGGATAATTAATCAAATAATTCGTATTTAATTAATCGGATTCTCTAGACCATTTTTAGGTGTATACAGAAATATGCAAGAACGTTGATATTGGTATGTTGAATGATACACTTGAGAAACTATCCTTTGTTATTAGTTTCTTAGAAGATTTTGATAAGGAAGCTACTTCAGTGATAATGAAATATGCACCATATAGAGAAAACATTGATGAGGTTATCACTTTTAAGTGGCCATCTGAGGAAAAATTTGAATTATGGAAAATGGAATTCACTAATGATTTTTGGATATGAGAACCAAGATGGAGAGTGTGAGTTGATCGAGTATAGTACAAGTCTGGCCTTAGAATTTACAATTGAATATACACATACTTCTCCTAGATCAAAGTGCAGATTGTTGACGTGGATTACTACCGATGTGGATAAAATGTTGCAATGGTTAAAGATTCTTTTCCTTTTAACGAGGTTCCTTTTAGAAGGTTGGTTTCCTTCTCCATGACAATTGAAGATGGATTTTGTCTTAAATGCATTCCCTCCAATTGTAAAATGAAAATATAAATGTAGAAGGGAATGTGTAGAGTATCAGTCCAATCAAGTGTGGACATGTGTACATTCTGGCCTGAAGCTTGTTTTGCTCCCTTATTCTATAAAAGGGAATTTTGGGCCAATGTACGAGGTCTTTTGTTGAATGTGAGATTTGACAGTGTATAATTGTAATACAGAGAGAGTAAACATTAAGTCCATGTTTTAAAGTTTAGAGTCAGATAGGAGAATTTTGTCAATTATGACGTTCTTAAGCATGTTGGTGTCGAATATGACAATATTTTGAGTCTTTTTTCTCTCCAATTCTGATAACTGGCTTGAATTATTAATGAAAGATTAGTTAAAGACTGGTTTCGTTAATTTTCATTGTTCTTTACTATGAATTATACTATAATTGTGGCTCTGGTTCAAAGGATCAGTTAAATGCTTGAGTTATTGTGTAAGTTCATGCAGGTTGGCAACTGGATTCATAAGTAGTAATAGATTTCTGGTATGGATACATGAATTGTAATGAAATTCATATAGATCTCAACTGTTTAGGATGAAATTTTCCTTATAGTTCAGTTCTTTCCCATTTGACTCTATGCTTTAGGATATGGTACTAATACTAAAGTAGTGGTCGTATTTCTCACATTTTAGCATTTGATTTTAGAACATTTATTCATAATAATCTTCATATCGACCTATCTTTGTTATGTATGAAGTTCTCTACTAATAGGAGTTGGATCTTTGAAGGAATTGCCAATTTCTTGAAGGGTTTCATCTATTCAGTATTGATAGGGAACTTATCTATTGTTAAGCAATGTGTATTTGAATTTTTTTGGTTATTTGTAAAGAAGCACATTGTGGGATCACCCTCTCGAGTCTTGCAGACCCCAAAGTATAGGAGAATAAGAATTATTTCTTCTTATTGTTAAGTTGGCCAATCATTTCCTAGGCTTTCATTATTGAACAGGAAAATTCATAAAAGATTTGAGGAATCTGCTTGGGTTTTAAAAAACACCAACAAAAAAATCACACAATAACTTGCATCTATTTCACATCTATCTACTCTATTTCTTTCCACTTATCTCTTTCACACCTTTCACCACCGACTCATCCTATATTTATACCATACTCAACTTTGAAACATATCCAAAGTCAACCATCCATCATTAAATTCAAATTAGGTCAACACCAAAACATCATAGGGTGGAATTAGAATTTGGGTGACCCAAAAACATGCTTGATGAGGACCTAAATAGGTCCCAACATGCTTCATCAACTTCTAAAGTAGTGTTCAACACAAGGTCGGCCAAACCAGTGTAAAACATATAGAAAAATTAAGCACACACAATCCTTAGTACGACCCAATCTTTCCAAACTCCAAAATTATCTTCAATATGATCATAACAACTTAACTCTAGAACTGTAAGCCATAAGACTAGACCAAAAATAAATCTAGACCAACAACATTTCTCCTCGACCTCAACTAGATACATAGAAAATCACAGTTCACATCTAGTGAACATAAATTGCACTATACAATGAATCAGAAGCCAAGAATTTGGATATAGCAGATTCCAACAACCATGATCAACATATCTAAACCACACAAACATAGGAGCAATTCTTGAAGCAAAACTCAGAGCAACTACTGAACACTTGCAACCTTTCTTCATTACAATTTTCTCAATATCCTTAGCATATACAACTAATAACCTGCATTTATGACATTAATGATAATAACAACTAGTTGATAACCAATTGGCATCAATGATAACACCTTCATTCTTGCAACAATCTCCCCCTTTGTCATTGATGGCAACATGTGATGTGAAAAACCATCAAACACAACATACTAGCTCTTAACACACTTCTCATGATTTTGCTTTATGTTTCTCCTCCTTAGTAGATAATATTTTTCACATGATACTCTTCTTCATCTCATCTTCTTCCTCTCTCCCTTTGACATCAATGACAAAGGCAAAGTATATTTTACTTTGATTTCCCCTCTGACATTAAAATAGAATACTCATGCAATGACAACACATGAAACTACCTGCTCCCCCTAAGAGGTAGCCACCAAAACATTAGTCTAGAAGAAAGATAGATCCATAGACCCACCAGATTGATGCATCTCCATATGCTTCTAGTTCAAGAAAGGAGGGGCAATGAACCCTAACTTCTCTCGGAGATACTCAAAAGTATCTTTAGGAAGAGCCTTTGTAAATATATCAGCAATTTGATCTCTCGTAGGTACATACTCAAGATTTACTTCATTATGCACAACCTTCTCTCTCAAGAAGTGATACCTGATAGATATATGGTTTATCCTTGAGTGCACCACTAGATTCTTTGAAATATTAATTGCACTTGTATTATCACAAAAGATAGAAATAGGATCATCATACACTACTTTTATATTTTTCAATGTCTATTTCATCCATAAAACTTGTGTATAGCAAGATGTAGTAGCAATATACTCAGCTTCAGTGGTAGATAAGGAAATTGAATCTTTATTTTTACTCAACCATGCCACCAATTTCCAACCAAGAAATAATGCACCACCACTTGTACTTTTTTTTCATCTACACATCCAACCCAATCTGCATCTATATAAGCACTTAGTGTAAATTCAGTATCCCTAGGATATCGTAAGCCATAATCCGAAGTGTCATTCAAATATTTGAATATTCTTTGAACAATAGAAACATGTGTTTCCTTATGATCTTCTTGAAATCTAGCCACAATATAGACAACATGCATAATATTTGGTCTAGTAGCAGTCAAATACAACAGTCAACCAATCATAGATCTATATTTTCTCTAATTAGCCTTAGGTGAAACATCATCTTTACCTAATTTACAACCAGTCACCATGGGAGTGATATCGGTTTGGAACCATCCATCCCAAACTTCTTCTACATCTCTTTCACATACTTTGAGTGTTAAATAAAAATCCCTTTCTCTGTTTGATTAATTTGTAGCCCAAGAAAGAAATTCATCTCACCAAACATAGACACCTCAAATTACTTTTGTATTTCTTCCATAAACATCTTAAACATAATTTCATTTCTTCCAAAAATAATGTCATCAACATATACAACCACAATCAAGATTTTTTCATTTTCAATTTTAAAATACAAATTACTATTTGTTGTACCTTTGTTGAAACGTTGTTGAATCAAGTACCTTTCTAACCTTGCATACCAAGCTCTAGGAGCTTGATTCAATCCATATAAATATTTCTTCAATCTGCAAACCATATCTGGTTGATCTGACAACTAAAATGATTCTGGTTTTTCCATGTAAATCTCTTCTTCTAGTTCACCATTTAAAAATCTAGACTTAACATCTATCTGATAGACCTTGAAATCTTTATGAGCAAAAAATGCTGAAAAGATCCTGATAGCTTCCATTCTTTCCATTGGAGAAAAATTCTCTTGAAAATATATGCCTTATACTTGTGAGTAACCCTTACACACATGCCTTTCTTTATTTTTGACCACTTCTCCACTTTCATTCATCTTATTCTTGAACACCCACTTTGATCCAATAACGTTTTTATCTACCGATCTTGGGACGAGTTCCCAAGTTTGATTCTTCTCAATTGGCATAAGTTCTTCTTTCATAGCTTCCATCCAATGCTCATCTTTACAAGCTTCACTTACAGTCTTAGGTTCAATCTCAGAAAGTGAACACAAAGTTACCTCACTAGCAGTAGCTCTGCTTCTTGTCATTACTCCTTTTGTGTTATCTCCAATGGTTTGATTTTTTGAATGATTTTTTTGCACATATCTAGGTGTCTTAAGGAACACCACCAGAGCTTCTTATTCATTTTATTTATCTGGATCTTCAGCTCTTGTAGCCTTAAAATTAGTTTCTTATTTGGATCCATTTCTCAAATTCGGATTTCTCATCTCATAAGATGTCAGAGTTCCCAATAACTAATCTTTGGTGTAAGTCTTGTAATCTATATATTCTTCAATAGCACATACCTTTTCGTTGTAAGCATTAGGAAGGGTTTTCATAATCTTCTTTACAATCATGGATTCATCTATTGTACCACAAAGTCCTCACATTCCAGCTAGTACATCATCCAATCTCTACACATAGGCTTTAACATTCTCATCTTCAGACATATGTAGGAGCTCAAACTATGTCTTCAAATTCTAAAAAAAATCCTTTGTAACCCTTTCATCTCCTTCATGCACCTTTTCCAAAGCATCCCAGACTTCCTTAGTACTCTTTAGATTTTTAAATTTAATTAACTCAAAATATACAAGACTATACTTCAAAATGCACTTCGCCTTATTGTTCACTTCATGTGCCTTGATCTCATCAGCCATACTTGGACCATTAGCAAGAGGAGTGTAAGTATTCATGTAATATATGTCCACATCATATCCATAATACTCCAAATATTCTTCCATCAGTATTTTCCAAATAACATAATTAGCTCCATCGAACCTTGGATAATCATAAGTAGCTTTGCCAACCATCCCGGACCTTCCTTAAGTGGTTAAGCTCTTCTCCAAGGAACCAATCTTTGATAACAATTATTGAACAAGACAAATGAGAGGGGGGTGAATAAGTTTTAGCAAATTTATCCTTTAAAACATTCATTGAAACTTATATCAATCATAAATCCTTAACTCTGCTAAAATGATTAAGCATTAAGTGCAAGTGTAGAAACTAAAAACCATCACACAAACATAGTAACACTAGATCTACATGGAAAACACTATAAGGGAAAAACCACGGTGAGGATTAGCTCACAATATAATGAGTATCAAAATCAATTACAAAGGCTCATTGCTAGAGAAAATCTCACTACCAAAACAAGACTAGCTATCCAGATCAAGATTCATTGTCCAACAAGGGTTAACCACCCAGAGGGCTCACTGCCATAGAGATACAAAGAAGATAGAAGAGAAATGTTATAGAGAGAAGAAAATATCAATGCAACAAATATTTCCACCACAATTTACTCAACCACTTGACATGCATGAATGATAGAGTACACCTTTAGCTCACTGCATTCAGAAACTTGGCATTTAGAGTTTGAACTGATCTACCACACTCATATCACACACACATTGATTCACATCTATTTTCCATATATCTACTCTATTTATTTGCACTTATCTCTTGCACACATTTCACCATTGACTCATCCTATATTTATACCATATTTAACATTGAAACATATCCAAAGTTGGCCATCCATCATTAAATTCAAATTAGGTCAACACCAAAAAATCTTAGGGTGGAATTAGAATGAGGGTGACCCAAACACACACTTGATGAGGACCCAAATAGGTCCCAAAACACTTCATCAACTTTGAAAGTAGTGTTCAACACAAGGTCAGACAAACCACTGTAAAATACATAGAACAATTAAGCATACACAATCCTTAGCACGATTCAATCCTTAGTAGTGTTCAACTCTAGAACCGCAAGCCATAAGACTCAACCAAAAAGAAATTTGTACCAACAACATTTCTCCCGAACCTTAGCCTAATACACAAAAAACTATAGTTCACAACTGGTGAACATAACTCGCACTGTACAATGAATCAGAAGCCAATAATCTAGATATAGCAGATTCCAACAACCATGATCACACATATCTGAACCACACAAACATAGGAGAAAATCCTGGATCAAAACCTAGAGGAACCATTGAACACCTACAACCTTTCTTCATTACAATTTTCTCAATATCCTCAACATATACAACCAGTAACATACATCCATGACATTAATGAAAACAACAACTAGTTGATAACCAATTGACCAGTTGACATCAATGACAACACCTTCATTCTTGCAACAATCCATATGCATCTTAGTTCAAGAAAGGAGGGTCAATAACCCCCAACTTCTCCCAAAGATACTCAAAAGTATCCTTAAGAAGAGCCTTAGTAAATATATCAACAATTTGATCCTTTGTAAGAACATACTCAAGCTTCACTTCATTGTCTAGAACCTTCTCTCTCAACAAGTGATACCTGATAGATATATACATTGTCCTTGAATGCATCACTGGATTCTTTGAAACGTGCATTGCACTTGTATTATCACAAAATATAGATATAGGCTTGTCATATACAACCTGGATATCCTTCAATTTTTGCCTCATCCATAATACATGTGTGCATCATGATGTTGCTATAATATACTCAACCTCTATAGTGGATAAAGAAACTAAATCTTATTTCTTGCTTAACCATGATACCAACCTACATCCAAGAAAGAATGCACCACCACTTGTACTTTTCCTATCATCAACACAACTATCTCAATCTACATCTGTAAAAACATTCAATGTGAAATTAGTATCCTTAGGATGCCACAACCCATAATCTATTGTGCCTCTTAAATATCTGAATATTCTTTTCAATGTTACAACATGTGTTTCTGTAGTATCTTCTTGAAATCTAGACACAAGACAAACTGCATGCATGATACATGGTCTAGTAGCAGTCAAATATAGCAGTCCACCAATCATATATCTATACTTTCTTTGATCATCCTTGGGTGAATCATCATCTTTGCTCAGTTTACAACTAGTCACCATATGAGCACATACCAATTTGGAGTCATCCATTCCAAACTTCTTCAACATCTCTTTGGCATACTTGGACTATAAAATGAAAATCCATTTATATGTTTGATTGAACTGTAGCCCAAGAAAGAAATTCATCTCCTCAAACATTGAAATCTTGAATTATTTTTACATTTCTTCAACAAATTTCTTACACAACCTCATTTCCAGCAAAGATAATATCATCCACATATACAAGTACTATGAGTATTTTGTCTTCCTCAATTTTGAAGTAAAGATTATTATATATGGAGGCCTTGTTGAATCCTTGTTGTATCAAGTATGCATCCAATCTTGTATACCAAGCTCTGGGAGCTTGATTCAAGCCATATAGTGCCTTCTTCAACTTACACACCATATTCGGTTGATCTAACAACTGAAAACCTTCCAGTTGTTCCATGTAAACCTCTTCTTCCAATTCTCCATTCAGAAAATCTGACTTCACATCCATCTGATGGACTTTAAAATCTTTATGTGTTGCAAATGTCAAAAACATTCGGATAGCTTCCATCCTAGCCATAGGAGAAAAATTATCCTCAAAATCTATACCTTCTACTTGTGAGTAACCCTTATACACAAGTCTTTCCTTGTTTCTTACTACTTCTCCATTCTCATTCAACTTGTTCCTGAATACCCATTTAGTTACAATTAGGTTTTTGTTTTCTGATCTAGGGACCAATTCCCAAGTCTAATTGTTCACTATCTATATAAGTTATTCTTCCGTTTCCTTCATCCAATTCTCATCCTTACATGCTTCACTCACTGATTTAGGTTCAAATTTAGAAAGTAAACACAAATTCACCTCAACTTCAACAACTTTGCTTCTTGTCAATACACCTTTCCTCTTATCTCCAATGATGTGATCTTCGGAATGGTTCTTTTGCACATTATTAGGGGTTTTAGGGGTCTTCTCTAGAGATTCTTCCTCTTCGTTCTAAACTTCTTATTCATAATATTTTTCTTCTACTTTCCTACAATCAGGTTCATCTCACACATATTCATCTACTACAATATAATTCTGCATGTTTTCATTAACTTTAACATTTGCACTTTCAACTATCTTTCTCAACCTTTTGTTGTAACATCTGTAAGATTTGCTTCTAATAGAATATCCTTGAGGAAGATACCTTCATCAAACCTACCATCAAAATTTTCTAAGTTTTCTTATTCTCTTTTTATGTAACATTTTCTTCCAAACACTCTAAAGTACTTCAGAGTAGGAATCCTTCCATACCATAGCTCATAAGGAGTCTTTGTGATGTTAGCTTTAGCTTGAAATCTATTAAGTATGTAAAAAGTAGTATGAATAGATTCTCTATAGTAGACTTGGTAGATTTTCCTCTTTCATCATAGTTCTTACAACTTCTTAAATAGTTTTATTTTTCCTTTCAACAACTCCATTCTGCTAAGAAGTTCCAGGGGCAAACAAATGCCTCTTTATTCCATGAACTTCACAAAACATGTGAAACTCATTGGAGGTGAATTCACCACCTCTTTCAGACCTCAAGAATTTTATTTTCAAATCCATTTCATTCTCAACCATAGCTTTAAATTCCTTGAATTTATCTAATGCATCAAATTTCTCTCTAAGAAAAGTAACCCATATCATTCTAGAATAATCATCGATCAAAACCATAAAGTACATGTCACCTTGTAGACTTCTCACCCTTGTAGGACCACAAAGATATGTATGCACTTATTCCTGCAGTCTGGTAGCAGATTGTTCCTTTTCCTTTAAGCTACTCATTTTTTTTCCAAATCAACAACTCTCACAAACAACATTAATAGGTTTTGTGATTCTAGGTAAATCTCTCACAACATGAACTGATCTAAATCTTGCCAAATTATCAAAATTCATGTGACACATCCTTCAATTCCATAACCAACTATCATTAATCTATGACATAAAGCAATGAGCATCAACACCCTTAAGTTGATAGATGTGTATATATGTTCTCTTACCAACATCAATCACATTTCCTGACCCTTTCCAGATCTCACATTCTTCATCCTTAAACACAATATTATAGCCTTTACTACAAATTATCAAGATCTGGAAAGGGTCAGGAAATGTCTTAAGCCCTTAACATAGTAAACATTGTCGGTATTATATTTTCCATTGAAACAAATTGGACCTATTCCACAAATGTTTGCACCTGAATCATCTCCAAATTTAACTAATCCTGCATCATACTTTTCAAGTTTAACAAACTTAATTTTGTCTCCAATAATATGATTAGAGTAGCCACTATCAAAAATCTAGTATTTCTTATCCTCTTTGACATGAAAATTAGATACCAAAGTACCTTCAACCTTATCCTCCATCTCCAAAATACTTTCCTTCACACAACTTTTAGGGTTAGCAAAACCAAATTCTTCTTTTATATCCAAAAATAGGCATTCATTATCATCAAAATCTCCATAATTAAATTCATCATTAGAAATACCAGCATCTTTTTTCACATAGTAAGCTTTCTTAATCATATTTCCTTTATTTTCTTTGTTCTTATTATTTAGAGCTCTTTTTGGACATCTAGAAGCATAATGACCTATCTCACTACAACTAAAATATTTGAAAGGAAATTTACCTTTGTACTTATCAATGCCCTTTTTCATCTTCCTCACGAAGTTAGCTTCCAAATCATCAAGATCTTCATCACCTGAATCTTCAACCTTCTTTGATTTACCAACCTTGAAAGCAGTCTCTACTTTTGTACCTTTCTTCATTTTTCTTATTTCAAATGTAGTCAGAGTACCAATGAACTGATCTCTGAAATAATTATCAAAATCAACTATTTCCTCAATAGTAGATACCTTTTCACTATATAAATCTAGAAGAGATCTGATAACTTTCTTCACCACTTTAGATTCTTTAATTGTTGTACCAAGGCCTCACATATTACTTACCAATTCATCAACTCTCTATATGTAGCCTTTAATTATTTCATCCTCAAACATATACATCATTTCAAAGTGCGCCTTCAAGTTCTACAACTTTACTTTCTTTACTTTCATATCTCCTTCATAAATTATTTCTAACTTATCCCAAACTTCTTTAGCAATCTTCAAACTCATAACTTAACTAATTCAATATTCTAAAGACTATTCACAATAATGTACCTTTCCCTAGCATTGATCTCATGCACCTTGATTTCTACACTTATACTCAGACCATTTAGAGGTGGAGTGTATGTATTCTAACAAGCCTTCTCAATCTCATATCCCTAAGCACACAAATATCCTTCCATCTTTGTCTTTTAGAATCTATAATCTGAGCCATCAAATCTAGGATATTCCAAAGGAATTTTTTTCACCATCCCAGATCTACCTCAAGCAGTTAAGATCTTCTTCAAGGAACATTGCTCTGATACCAAATTTTTAAATGAACAAGACAAATGAGGAGGGGTGAATCAGTTGTAGCAAATTAAACCTTCAAAACCATCAACAGTACATAGATCCACAAGCATTCATTAAACCCTTATTCTGTTAGATTGATCAAACATGTAATGCAAATAATAGAAACTCGAATCACAACACCATACACATGAGAACAATAGATTTACATGGAAAAACCAATAAGGGAAAAACCATATTGAGTATTAGCTCACAATATAAGTAATGGAAAAACCAATATAAAGGGGCTCATTGCTAGAATAGAACACACTGTCCAAAAGGCTCACATCTAGGGCTCACTGTCACTGAAATAATACAAGAAGATAGAAGAATAATGTTACATAGAGAAAACACTTCTCAATGCAACAAGGAGTCCACCATAATTGCTCACACACTTTCATAGTCTCACATGAAATATTTTAGATGCCTTCATCTCACTACCTTCAAGAACCCTAACATGAAATTGGCACTGCTCTACTCAATTTCGGGTCACACACATCACTTGTGTAAATCTCACATCTATCTTGATTCTTACTCTTTCTTCCTTCCTCTTGCATCAACACCATACATATCTATATCAAGTTCTACCTCAAAAACTTTTTCCAATATCTACCACTAGTCGTTATACATTCAACTTCAAAATGGGTAGGCACCTAAACATTCACGTAGTGGATAGGAACAAAACATGACCTACGTAAATCCTTAATTAGGACCCAAATAGATCTCAACACACTTCAACGCGCTTCCACAAGCCTTGCATGTAGTGTTAAACACAAGGTCAACCAACACCCATGCAAAACACCATAGACATTAAGTGCACGCTTCCTTAAACCAAGCCAAAAATTTCAAACAACATAATTTTCTTGAACTCAATCCATAATAATCCACAAACTACTTAAGATTCATCAAACACTTCATCCAATCTTGCATCAACAAATAATTTAACTCAAAACAACTGATAATCCTTAATTGCATATTGATAAATGAAACTCTCACTATACTACACCAAATTAAGTCAAAACATGAATACAGAAAGATAAAACATTATAAGAAATTTCCTAAATTTGTACAACCTGAAGACAAACAACAAAGAAACACAAAGCAAATACATTTCTCCTAGACCATAGAAAACATCATAACATTCTTTGAAGAGAAATAAAAAATGTATCATGAGGAAGGCTCCTATATGGATTGTAAAGCATCAACACCTTTTGAAGAAGCATCAAAATTAGACACATCCTCCATACAAATTGAATAAATTTAGTATGAGGATATCAAGCATTATCAAAAAATCAACCAAGCTAAACAATCTTGAATAGCAAGAAAATGGTTTGTAAGCAGCAGAATCATAGCATGTTAGTAATACTCCCATAATGTTGGGGGAAACTTTATCTAGAGCAAACACCTGTTAGAAATAGGATGCCATTTAATTGAAATCCTAAACATTATTTATTTCATGTATCTCCTAAGTCCTTGGAATATGTTCAACAACACTAGGATTAGAAAGAGAATAATATTTGATGAAATAATCATGTTAATTGACATTTGTAATTAATTGTAAATGTTAAAAGCACATGGGGACTGATGAGCCTAAAATACACTAATTATTTGAATATCATGATGTATTTTTGAAAACCTTTTACTCTTTCTAGTGGTTGTTTTAAACTCTGTGATTATAAACTTTTATCTTAAATCGGGTAGTATCCTTTGACAATGCATTCCTATATTCCTGTAGCTTAATATCTCCATATGCCTATATTCATGGCCCTGTTTGACCTTCCAATTGACTAATATGATACGTGTGGTTTTTGGATAAATAAGATGAATTTAATGTGTGTGATTAATGATAAGTATCGTGCTATTATATGTATGCTTTCTTTCGCCTTTGTTGCCATGTGTTCCACAGGTTGTTAAAGATAGTATGAACAAGTCAAGCGCAGCGAACCTCGGTTCTGAAGTGAAGACCATTTCCACCACAACACCAAGGATGTTCCTACGAAGACGCTCTGTTCGGGTCATCAGGAGGAGATATAAAAGGTCATCAATCTAGGAAGAGTGGAGTGCTGGATTCTCTCTAAATCAGTTGGATAGATACACTTTCATTTATGGAAATCTATTCCTCAGAATTAGGAAGTATCTACATCCGCATCTTTCTCTGTCAAGTTAGTTAGTTAGCTATTTTTCTATAAATAAATGTTCCTCCTGCACAAGTGAACAGGATAGGAGGATTAGAGGATTAAAAGGGTTAAGGAGACTAGACTAGAGAGTAGAAACATTACAGAGTATGTAAGAGTAGTACTATAATGATGAATAGAGTTTTGTGTTAGTTTTTTTACAAGAAAAACAACCATGTATGTGATTCCGAGTTATGAATAAAAAGCTGATGAAGTTTTGAGTTCAATTCTTGCATGGTTGGTTGATGCTTGCTAAGGGGGGCCACTTAGTAAGTATCTTTAGTTAGTAGTTTATTTCCTATTATTTTTCAGTTAGAATCTCATTCTAGGAAGTTTAGCGCAAAATCAGTCTTGTATTGTTCCTGTAGCATAAGGAATCCATCCCTGTGTCTGTTCCTGCAGCATAAGACTAGTTCATGGTTTGTTTCTCAAAAATAGTTGTTATGATTTCTGCTTTAACTAAGTTATGCTTAAGTTGATAAGACCTTGCTTTACATTCCTACACCAGAAATAGAATTCCTTTCACGCATTTATTTCTAGTAGGTTGTGGCTAAAATCGGTTCTTAGTGCACATATAGTGCCACTCCATTTCAAGTATACGTTCCATGGTTTGACAAAGTAAATGAACGACCATGAGAAGATGTTAGTCACCTGCTGGAATGTCCAATTCCCAGGTTAGGATTTTCTGAGACTTTTATATCCTTTTGTGGGTGACAACCATTTTTGGCGCCGTTGCTGGGGATGGTGTCAAGCTAAGAAAATGTCATAGTCATTGTTAGCAGTAGCTTAGTGTGTTTATTCAGGAATTTTCAAATCCTTCAAATTTTTAGTTAAGTCCGTTACATGCATAGAAGAAGAGACGCTCTAGGGAGATTCTTACCAAACCCTTCCTTCACTGATAATGATTTTGAACTAGCTTATAATCTATTTGAGGAAGAAGGAAACCAAGATATCAATCCATTTGCTGAAGACCCACTCACTAAATTTCCCTTTGACCTTGCTGATGAAGAACCCTAGGAAAATCCATTTGTTCTGATACTTCATCAAGCAGATATGGCACCAAATCCACCTAATCGACCTCCTACTTTTGAATTCCCTATTATAGCCCAACAAGATAATGATAACCTCAAAAATATTCCTTCTTCATTACTTCCCAAGTTCTATGGACTAGTTACAGAGGACCCATACACTTTCTCATTTGAGTTCGACATCCTTTGTTGAAGTTATGATTATACCACAGATGCTCACAAGCTGAAGTTGTTTCTTGCTACTTTGAAGGAGGGAGCTCTAAGATGGTTCATGATTTTGAGAAAGAATGTTGTTGATAGTTGGGCACTCATGCAAACAAAGTTTCTTGAAAAATATAAGGAATATTGCAAGAGTGGTAGTAACGGTGATGATATATTTCAAATTCAGTAGAAGGAGGATGAAAGCTTGGAAGACTAAATCTCAAGTTTTTTGTTTTCCTTGAAAAAGAATTCAGACCATACTCTCAATGAAGAATCTCAAAAATTACTTTTTCTGAGGGGAATCAATGATTCCTGTATTGATGCTCTGGATCTAATGGGAGGAGGAGATATAACCCAAGTGCCTTGGGATGATATTAAGAACATATGCTACAATTATTCTCGAGCAAGTGTCAAGAAGGGAAGAGGTCATCAGGCCACAATGGGAAAGTCTTCTAATAATGGAGTTTCATGGATGGAGATTTCAAATTTGTTGTCTGATTTCAAGCAAGATATCATAAATAATATGGCTATACAGTTGGATACTATGCAAGCTTGAAAGAAACATGAAGAAGCTGAAGCAATCTTGGCTGAGTTTTGTCCACATTGTTGACAAAAGAAGCGTGACTGCAGATGTAAGATGGTGGCTAACATGGAGGCTAAGCAATTACCTACTGACTTTAAGGTAGTAGAAGGTGATGATGACCAAGTATTCTACATTGCACAAAGGTGCCCATGGGCTCAAAGACAAGGTATGCCTCAAGACCCTTTAATTTTTGGTAATCCTTACTCTAATTATAGTAACCAATGGCAACCTACATATGGCCCATCACCACCATGGAATACCTCTCAACCACAATGGTAATCTCCTTAAGGAGGTTGGAAACGCCCACAAGGACAATGGGCTCCACCCCAAGGTAACTGGCAGCATAATTCTCAATGGAGAGGTTCTCAGCAATGACCGAACCAATCCCCTAGCTTTTTGCAGCTTCAACAACCACAAACTCAGGCCCTTATCCCGCCACCTACAACACCTATAGAAAAT
Source organism: Sequoiadendron giganteum (assembly GCA_007115665.2). NCBI lineage: Eukaryota > Viridiplantae > Streptophyta > Pinopsida > Cupressales > Cupressaceae > Sequoiadendron > Sequoiadendron giganteum. The sequence goes on along the minus strand of CM021109.1, from coordinate 454,402,697 downwards.
ACTAGTCCTCCAAAACAAATGCCTATGCCTACTCAACCATTGCCAAATCCTAATAATAAGTAGTAGCAACAGTAGCCTATGTATTTTACAGAAGCCAATCAGTATCCAGCCTATGCCCTGAATATTAATGATATCCATCTCAGGTCTAGAACCACCCTACCTACTCCACAACCACCAGTAATTACTGAAATTCAAGATCCTCCCTCTGCTGAACAACTGACTGGTCCTACAGAATAGATACCTATATCAGATAATGCCTCTAAGAAGCCCATCCTATAGCATCCGATAAAACCACCTTTTCCTCAGAGATTGCAAATCAATATGCCTAAGTCTATAGAAGAACCTACCTTTGATATTTTGGATTAGCTAAAAAATGTACACATTCAAATCCTTCTTTTTCAAGCCACTAAAGATGTTCCAATCTGTGGGAAAACCATTAAGAAGGCTTGTTTGAAGAAACCTAGAAGAAAGAAAAAGGACCCCCAAACTATCCATGTTCTAGGACATTTGGCAGATATTATGTTAGGGAAGGTAGTCATGCCAAAATATGCTGACCTTGGAAGTCCTGTGGTACAAATCAATATTAATGGTCAGATGGTAAAAAATGTTTTAGTTGACCTTGGTGCAGCCATTAATATAATGACCAAGCATACTATGGAACATTTGAATATCCTAACCATTAGGTCTACACCTACTGTCCTACAGCTTGCTGATAGTTCCACTGTAACACCTGATGGTATGGTAGAAGATATAATTGTCAACCTTGAGTCTTGGGAATACCCAACAGATTTCACCATATTGTCCACCAAGGCAACTTTCGAAGGATATCCTATCATTCTAGGTAAAAAATGGTTAGCCACTATTGATGCTTTTATAGGATGTCATTCAGGAAACATGACAATCTCTAATGGACAGTCAACAAAGAAATTGGTTGTATACCCACCTACTCAGCCTCAGCCAGACTTGTCTCAGCGAATTTGGCCAGATTTGGGTGAGGATACAGAAGAAGTTAGTTCATTGGATCACTTAATGATGCTGCAAACTAATCCGTTCTCCCAACTTCAGAGTGAGGATGACTTGCTTTTTCAAATTTTGTAGTCCAATTCTGACATAAGTAGCCCATCTGTTTTAAATGACTGTCCTCAGCAATGCTTCCTGTAGTAGCAAAATCTTGAAAAACCACCATTTAAAATCCTTGCAATCTATCAACATTTGCTCCCACAAGAAATACAGACACCACCTTTGCTAGTAGATTCCATGAATGATCTTACCAAACAAATTGAGCTATCTCCGGGCCACTATCTGAATATCAACAATCAGCTATCTAAATCTCAACAAATTACCCTAGTTAAAATGTTGCAAGATCAACACAAAGCTTTTGCATGGGACTATGGGGATATGAAGGGAATAGATCCTCAACTATGTACTCATAAGATCTACATTAAAGAAGATTGTTCACCTATCAGGCAGCCTCAGCGAAGGATAAACCCAGCACTCAAGGAAATAGTTAAAAATAAACTCCAAAAGTTGCTTGATGCTGGTTTCATCTACCCCATTTCAGACAATCAATGGGTATCTCTATTGGTGATTGTTCCTAAAAAAGGTGGGAAATTGAAAGTTTGTGTAGATTACAGGGAGCTGAATACTACAACTAAAAAGGATCACTTTCCACTGCCATTTGTTGATCAAGTACTGGACTCATTTTCTGGTAAAAAGTATTTCTCATTTTTAGATGGATATAGTGGGTATAATCAAATTAAAATTGCCCTTGGGGACCAGGACAAAACAACCTTTACTTGTCCATGGGGGACTTTTTCTTACTCTGTCCTACCTTTTGGCCTGTGTAACACCCCTGCAACATTTCGAAGGGCAGTAATTAGTATTTTTGCTAACATTTCTCATGATTCTATGGAGATCTACATGGATGACTTCACCACTTATGGAGTAACTTATGAAGAAGCATTATCAAATTTGGAGAAAGTGTTGAAAAGATGTAAGGAGCATAATTTGTCTTTAAATAGTGAGAAGTGTTTTATGATGATGCAAGAGGGAATTGTTTTAGGTCATCATATCTCTCCAGCAAGAATTCAGGTTGATCTTGCAAAAACAGAATTTATTCTAACTTTGCAAACACATATGAAACAAAAGGATGTTAGAAGCTTCTTAGGGCATGTTGGATACTATAGAAGATTCATTAAAGATTTCAGCAAAATAGTCAGTCCCCTGTATGCCTTATTGACTAAGGATTGTGAATTTAATTGGACTGAGGCCTGTGACAAATCTTTCCTATAGCTTAAGGACTTACTTACTAAAGCACCTGTTCTTCAAGGACCAAAGTGGATTCTGCCCTTTCATATACACACAGATGCTTTTGATTATGCCATAGGGGAAGTGTTAGGACAGAAGGAGAACTCCATAGAGCATGCCATCTATTTCATCAACAAAAATCTTCAAGGCCCAGAATTAAACTATACTGTCACAAAGAAAGAATTGCTAGCAGTTGTGTATGCTCTAAACAAGTTTTGGCATTATATCATTGGTTACCAAATATTTGTTCATACAGACCATGCAGCAATAAGGTACCTTATGAATAAGCCTGCCATATCTGGTAGATTAGCAAGGTGGCTACTATTGTTGCAGGAATTTGATATCACAGTTATTGACAAGCCAGGCAGGGAAAATGTGGTGGCTTATTTCTTGTCAAGACTTCAAATAGCTACACCTGCCACATCTAAGGTAATTGATGATAGCTTTCCTGATGAAAATCTATTTTCTATTGCTGCTCAAACACCATGGTATGCGGATATTGCAAATTATTTAGTAGCCAACAAAATACCAGCTCACTTCTCCCCAAAGGACAGGAAACTGTTGATTGAGAAAATTTTTAAATTTTCATGGATTGCAAACTGTTTTTTTTTACACAAGGTCTGACCAAGTCATGCGAAGGTGTGTCAGAGAACATGAGACATATGACATTTTGCATGCTTGTCATGATGAGTCATGTGGTGGGCACTTTGCATCTAAAAGAACATCAATGAAAGTGCTTAATACAGGGTACTATTGACCCACACTACACAAGGATGTTGTAGCCTACACAAAAAAATGTGACAGATGTCAAAGAATGGGGAGACCAACAAAGTCTGATGAAATGCCCCTGTATCCACAAGTGGTGGTTAGTCCCTTTGATAAGTGGGGAATGGATTTTGTTAGGCCAATTGATCCTCCATCCAATGGAAAATCCTACATTTTAGTTTGCACTGATTATGTGACCAAATGGGTGGAAGTCAAAGCAATGAAACATGCACGAGACAATAAGGTTGCTGAGTTCCTTTATGAATAGATTTTACCAGATTTGGAGTCCCTAGAGAACTTGTTACTGATCAGGGAGCTCAGTTTACTTCAAACCTGATCACTGCATTGATGAATGACTACAAGATCAGACACAAAAAATCAAGTCCCTACCACCCTCAAGCCAATGGTCAGGCAAAGGTAACTAACAAAGAACTAGAGGCAATCCTTACAAAAATAGTCCAATTACACAAGAAAGATTGGAGCAGTCATCTTCGAGAAGCAGTCTGGGCCTATAGGACAACATGGAAAACAACTACAGGGTTTACCCCTTTTTAGTTGCTTTATGGAAAAACTGTCATGTTGCCAATAGAATTTGAACATAAGACCTTACGGACTGCACTTCAGCTTCAAATTGATCTTTCAGAAGCACAAAAGGAATGCCTCCTACAGTTAAATGCATTGGATGAGATGAGGAAAGCTACCCTCCAGCACACTGAAGCAATCCAGCAGCAAAAGAAGAAATCGCATGACCACAATATCCACACAAAGCATTTCTTTGTTGGTGATTGGGCCCTACTCTATGACTCCAGGTATAAAGAGAATCAAGGTAAGCTTACAACAAGATGGCTTGGTCCATATGAAATTGAAAATGTATTTGATAATGGTTCGGTTCGGTTGGAAAAAATCGATCCTGTCCGCTTCAAACTGCTGGTTAATGGACACCGTCTTCGGTTGTACCATAAGCCCGCATCAAAAGAATAATTTATAAAATAGTTTGTTTTAGATGTAGCCACTGATCCTCATGCAATGACAGGCTTCGGTCTTCTTCCCACAGCATCTCTTTGAACACCATGTTGTACGTCCATAATAAAGGTTTTCTTTTTACGAAAACCACTTTCTCCATCACCATCCATCACCATCTATCATTTCACCTTTCTTGTCTACATCACCCATCCATGTCATTCATCTTATCATGCCACCACCATTCATGATCTCTTTTTCAAGCAGTCATTTCCAACATCCATGAGCATTTAATACAAGGTACGCGATATTCTTTTTGTTTGTCACATCATTCATTTATTTTATTTATTCATTTATTACAAGTGTCTATTAGTGATTACTGCTCATTCTTCACCTACCCTTTCGCACATGTGAGGACACATGTCAAATCTTAAGTAGGGGTGGGGATTGTTTGTTTCAAACCTTTTTCTTTTGCCAACGCCACGTTTGATAAAAACAATTTTTAAATTGTACTTCCCAAGAATGAATGCGAGTGAATGGATGCTTTTTCCTTATTGGCAAGTTAACTGCTTAATAAAGTAGTTTCTAAAATCATTGCATATAATTATCTTTTATATCATTTTGGGAGAAAAGAAAGAAAAGAAATAGAGCAAGAAAAATGGGTTTTTCAAATTCTCTAAAGAGGTTAAGTTTTGGGGATTTTTAGCAGAGTCAGTTTTTGAATGTGGGTGGTTAGCTGGTAAGACATAAGCCAACAACTCATGAGGCCTTAACACAAGATCCTTAGGTGGTTCAAGCATTCAGTATTTGTGGATGGTTGAACTATTTCTTGAGGATAGATTATTTTTATGAAGAAGTTGTAGGTGAATTTATGAGAACTCTTTCAAAAGGAGAGGCTACAATATGGGGTTTAATAGTTGTTGTAACATAGGAATGAATTGCTAAAGTAACAGGACTTCCAGCAATAGGAGAGAATTTCCCTTCAGGAAGGGATGTTGTCTCTTCCAGGGCAGAATTCACATTGCCCACGGATGGACCCTTGGAGGTTTCAAAGCAAGGATGCAAACGGGTCTCATTGCCTTATCCATATTCAGGATACGCTTCTTTCATAATAAGATATTTGACTTGTGAAGGACGCTTTTCTTATTTGCATTCCTACCATTTTAAATTGTTAAATCATATGAGGCACGGGTTAGTTTTCAACGTCCCAAATTTCTTGTTAAATCTTTTGGATCGTAGTGCCTGTGAAACTCAGAAGGGTAAAGATAATTCCATCACCCATCATGCCCTAATAAAATTGTTGATTGAGCATTCTTTGAGAGATGTATCACCCCTTTCTTGGCAAGAATTTGCTGCCCAGAAAGAACTGCAACCTCCTGAACCTCCTGAACACTTTCTGCTCAACCCAAGAAAAAGAAAAAGAAATTAGAGTCTACAAGTAGGGAAGCAGAGCAAGAATTATCTGTTCCTACAACACCTAGTCCTATAGCCTCTACACCTGAGCCCTTTATCCAAATGAAAACCAGGTTTGCCACAAGGAAAGAAAAGGGGAAAACAAAAGTAAGCGAACCATCTAGTGTTGAGCATACCCCAGAAGCAAACCCTCAAACAACAAAGCGAAAACATGCTAGCTAGCTTTTTCCTACTGCAACACCTATTGTCACCATAGTTTCATCATCACCCTCTCCTATTGAGTCTGACTCCCCTAGGAAAGTTAAAAAGAGAAAAGTTGCAAAGGAACTTCTTGCGCCTACTACATTGCCTAGAAGAGTTTCAACAAGGAAATAGAGTAGAACTACCTCAACACCCATCCAACTAGAAATTATAATTATTTCAGAGGAATCTAAGGGGTTTGGTCATGAGGATTCTCAGAGTGTATCTGTGAATGTGAATAACAGTCCCTCTGTTATACCTGAAGAGTTACAAATAGAAACAGAGGAAGTTGAGGAAATGCAGCAGGGTTGCAGTGATGAAAAGAGGATGCCAAGCCTTAATGATTTGGCAAAGGCAGTTGAGATAGTTTCAAGAGAAGCGCAATCCCCTCCTAAGTAGTGAGAAAAAGAACCTGAACAAACTAAGTTATTCAACGAAACACCATTGCCCACAGAACCTTGTCATGCATTGGTTGTGTACAAGAGAACATTACTAATTGAGTACTTAGAATATCTCAAAATTGCCTGGAGGCTTGTGACACTTCAAACTTTGAGTTTTTGTCATCTTGCCAAAATTGAAATGCAACAAAGTCTATGGGAAGAGGAGAAAAAGAAATTGAAGAAAGAAATTAAAAATCAAAGGTAGGAAATCCAAGAAATCAAGGGGAAAATGAATGACATGATGGGTATAGCTAGGCAAATCATGGAATGTAGACCACCACCCAGGGTGTATGTAATGTGTTTGAAGGAGTAGTTTTTATGGTTTCAACTAATAAGAATTTCCAAAAATTTGGATCCTGTCATTCATTCCGCTAAAGAGTTCTATGATGCCTATCAGACAACACCTAATTGGTTAAGAAATTCTATGTGTGAATTTTATTTGCATGGTTTATTAATACCTTTAGAAACAGAATGGAATCCGCTCCTTTACATTGGTGACATTCATTTGAGGTCACTTATGTCCTGGGCGGCTAATGAGATCAATTATGGGAAGCAATTAGAAGATTATGAGGAAGCTGAAAGGAAAGAACCAATTCCCCTAAGACCAGAAAGTTCCGATCCTCAAATAGTTCTTAGAAATTGGTTTTCTGTTACATATGGGTTTTATGATCCTGCAACAAGAATAAGGATATTTGATCTCAGAAAATAGGTATATGAAGAATTTAAAGGCCAACCATACTTATTTTGGAAACATTCATCTTCCAGAATCAGAACTAGATGAGAGAAATTGACAGTTGGCCTAAGAAAGTCTGAGCCTCATAGTCCTTTGAATTTCAGAGCAACCATCAGAAGACCAGAAAGATACATACAGCTAGGTCTCCAAGAGAGGTTTGAACTGTGGTTGCTATTGACATTTCACCCCCCTATTTTGATGTGGCAACTGTAACCTTATCTATCCACATATATTAATGAAACCAATGAAGCTCGTAGGTATGAAAGGTGGCAGAATTATAGAGGCTTCTACTACAAGTTTGGGACTGCAATGCAAGGCCATACTACTTCTACCGACTTCAGGGAAACAACCAGGAAAGTTAATGCTGGAGGACCAGCATTAGCATAAGTAGGGGGCAAATGATGAGCCTAAATTATGCTCATTATTTGAATATCATGATGTATTTTTGAAAACCTTTTACTCTTTCTAGTGGTTGTTTTAAACTCTGTGATTATAAATTTTTATCTTAAATTGGGAGTATCCTATGAAAATGCATTCCTATATACCTGCAGCTTAATATCTCCATATGCCTATATTCATGGCCATGTTTGACCTTCCAATTGACTGATATGATACGTGTGGTTTTTGGATAAATAAGATGAATTTAATTTGTGTGATTAATGATAAGTATCATGCTATTATATGTATGCTTTCTTTCGCCTTTGTTGCCATGTGTTCCATAGGTTTTTAAAGATAGTATGAACAAGTCAAGCACAGTGAACCTCGGTTCTGAAGTGAATACCATTTCCACCACGACACCAAGGATGTTGTTCCTACGAAGATGCTTTGTCTGGGTCATCGAGAGGAGATCTAAATGGTCATCAATCTAGGAAGAGTGGAGCACTGGATTCTCTCTGAATCAGTTGGATAGATACACTTTCATTTATGGAAATCTGTTCCTCAGAATTAGGAAGCATCTATGTCTGCATCTTTCTCTATCAAGTTAGTTAGTTGTTTCTCTATAAATAAATGTTCCTCCTCCATGAGTGAACAGGATAGGAGGATTAGAGGATTAAAAAGGTTAAGGAGATTAGACTAGAGAGTAGAAACATTACAGAGTATGTAAGAGCAGTACTATAATGATGAATAGAGTTTTGTGTTAGTTTTCTTACAAGCAAAACAACCATGTATGTGATTCTGAGTTATGAATAAAAAGCTGATGAAGTTTTGAGTTCAATTCTTGCATAGTTGGTTGATGCTTGCTAAGGGGGCCCACTTAGTAAGTATCTTTAGTTAGTAGTTTATTTTTTGTTGTTTATCAGTTAGAATCTCATTCCAGGAAGTTTAGCACAAACTCAGTCTTGTATTGTTCCTACAGCATAAGGAATCCATCCCTGTGTCTATTCCTACAGCATAAGACTAGTTCATGGTTTGTTTCTCAGAAATAGTTGTTATGATTTCTGCTTTAACTAAGTTATGCTTAAGTTGATAAGATTGTGCTTTACGTTCCTACACCAGAAATAGAATTAATTTCATGCATTTATTTCTAGTAGGTTGTGGCTAAAATCGGTTCTTAGTGCACAGTTAGTGCCGCTCCATTTCAAGTATATGTTCCCTGGTTTGACAAAGTAAATGAACGACCATAAGAAGATGTTAGTCACCTGCTGAAATGTCCAATTCCCAAGTTACGATTTTTTGAGACTTTTATATCCTTGTGTGGGTGACAACCAGGGATGCCTTGGAGTTAGCTCCTACAAAATAGGAGCACATGGGTGCACACATGGGAGGTGACACTCACCTTGCATTCAGTTAACTTGTTGGTAAATTGAGTACACTTCATAAATGCATCCTAGGTTCCTACAAAATAGGGATTTTGATTTATGCATGTTGAGTACCTATAAAATAGGGTTTGAAGTTTAGTTCAGTTCAGTTCAGTTCATCTCAGTTTAGTTTAGTTTAGTTTAGTTCAGTTTAGTTCAGTTTAATTCAGTTATCTTCAGTTGGTTTTAGTTGAATGCTAGTTGACTTCAGTTAACTTGGAATGCATGGCTAATGACTTGAGTTGCATTACAGATAATAGGGACTACCTTCAGTTGATAGGGGATATCCATTCTTGCATGAATGGTGTTGAGAAATGTTTCAGTTAACAAGAATTAATTTGGACCCACCTTGGGTGCCCACGTTGACTTCTTGGAATTAACTCCTTTGCATGTTAAGATATTTCAAATGATTGAGTTAAGTGGGCCCTCTTTTGGGTGCCAAATTTGAGGATAAGCTTTGGAGATATCTTCGAAATAAAGGTTGATTTATGACTTTAGTTTGGGACGCCCAAATGGATGAAGGAGATAATTTGACATTCTTCTTCATGGTAGAACTCTACTTGCAAGAGATAGGCACACCTTTTAGGGATAGGGCTTGAGCATTGTTATTGTAACTCATTTAGAGTTTACAATGTTGATTAAAGCCTATTTATCTCAAGCAAGTTGAAGAGAGTGTTTTATCAATTTTATTGCAAGTTGTGAAGAAGTTTTGGTGAAGGCAAAAGAGGCATTCTCAAGCAAGAATTGGAGCTATTGCAATCTACTTCAAAGATTGAATAATAGATTAATTCTTGGTGAAGTTTTTTACCGGAAAGGTTTTTCTCCACGTTATATGCTTGTGTAATCTTTCTAATATCCTATCTACTTCTTCTATCAAGTTTTGTCTACATTCTACAAAAATTAAAATGGATTAATCAGATAATCACCCACAAAGAATCTGTAATAAAGGAAAAGCATATTTAGATCAACAATATTAATTTTCCAAAGTATTAAGCTAATAAATCAGCTCAATTTTCAACATTTGGTATTATATCTGAGGTTGGGTAGAGTATTGGGATGCCTTTCTCTTAAATATTGAAGGATTTATTGGCTTATTGGGAGCTTTTATTATTTTGGGTATTTGCTGATTTTGGAAATAAATTTTGTTACAATGAATTCTCATTTAGATATTGAAAGGTTCAATGGATCCAACTATGAAATGTGGAAATTAAAAATGGAAGATCTTCTTGAAGAAAGAGATCTATGGTTAGTTGTTAATAATTAGACAAAGACACCTACAAGTATTTTAGGTAAGGATTGGGCTGAGTTAGATAAGAAGGCAAGAGGAACAATTAGATTGTCTTGTTGATGCTATTCTCTTGAATGTTTCAAAAGAAAATACTGCATATAAATTATGGAAGATAATAGGGGATGTTTATCAAACTAAAAGTCTCACAAATAAGTTGTATTTGAAAAGGCAGTTGTATTTATTAAAAATGAAAGATGGTGATTCAGTAGCACAACACTTAAATGTTTTTAATTTGATTCTCAGTCTATTAGCATCTATAGATGTAAAACTAGAAGATGAGGATGGATGCATTTTATTACTTTGCTCTTTACCAGATTCATGGGAAAATCTAATTGTTGCAATTAGTGGTAATGGTGTATATCCAAAGATGGACAATATCATTCCTACTCTCCTATCAGAGGAGATGAGGAGGAAGTCTAAAACTGTCTCCCAAGATGCCTTGTTTGTAAGAGGTAGGCCTAAAGAGAAGGAATCTAAGATAGACAAGAAAGGAAAGGGTAATTCCAAAGGACAGTCAAAAACCCTTGGTAAGAGTAAGGTAAAGTGTTGGAATTGTGGAAAACCTGGACATATTAAAAAGGATTGTAAGAGAAAGAAAAAGTTTTATGATGCTTCTACAAACAAATCCATTGATGACAGTAATGATGCATTAATCATTTCTTCTAATACTATTGTTGATAACTCTTGGCTTATTGATTCGGGTTGCTCCTATCATATGACTCTTAGAAAGGAGTGGTTCACTAAGTATACTGCATATGATGGAGGGGATGTCTTCTTTGGAGACAACAACACAACAAAGGTTGTTGGCAAAGGAGAGGTAAAATTGTGTTTCAGTGATGGTAGGGTTAAGACCCTTAATGATGTTTTACATATTCCAAGACTTGCTAGAAATCTTCTTTTTGTCTTTAAGTTCAATGATTCTGGAATGCATGTGACATTTTAAAAAGGTGGTTGCTAAAGGATCTCAGATTGGGACTTTGTTTAAGCTGAATACCTCCAATGTAAATATTTTATCCAATGTAACTGAAGCTGAAAATACATGTATGCTATGGCACCATAGATTGGGTCATATAGGTGAAAAAGGTCTTAGGACCATTCTTAATAAAAATTTGGTTGAAAGTATTCCTAGTTATAATATTGGAAAAAATGACTTTTTTGAGCATTGTGTGTTTGGAAAGCAATCTAGATCTAGATTTCCTAGTGGTACAAATAGAGCTAAAATATTATTAGAGATTATTCACTTAGATGTAATGGGCCCTATGGATATTGACTCTATTGAAAAATCTAGATACTATGTCACATTTATTGATGATGTCTCAAGATACACTTGGATATATTTTATGCATAGAAAATCTAATGTGTTTAATAAGTTTAAGGAATTTAAGGCTTTGGTTGAGAAACAATCAGATCATCAGAAAATACTGTTGAGATCAGATAATGGTGGTGAGTATTGTTATAGGGAATTTGATGACTATTTTAAGCATGCAGGAATAGTGAGACAAAAAATACTCCATATACACCTCAAAAAAATGGAGTAGCAGAAAGGATGAACTGAACCTCAATGGAAAAATCTAGGAGTGTGTTAGGTAGTGCTAAGCTAGATCAGTCCCTATGGGCTGAGGCGATATGTAATTCTTTTTATTTAATCAATAGATCCCCTAGTTCATATATTAAAGATAAAAGTCCTTATGAAAAGTGGTTAGGAAAGAAACCTAGTGTTGCACATTTAAGGATCTTTGGTTGTGAGGCTTTTGTTCATGTGCCTCAAGAAAAGTGATCTAAATTGGATCCTAAAGCACATAAATGCATTTTCATAGGTTATGGTGAAAATCTAAAAGGATACAAGCTTTGGAATCCACTAACACGCAAAAAGTTTCTTTATCCAGAGATGTGATTTTCAGGGAATTTAGAGCTTATTCAGGAGAGGAAAAACCAAAGGAGAAGGATACTTCTCGAACAGTGCATTTTGAGATTGATAATTAGAAGCAACAAGATGCACATGTTGAAGAACAATTGGATGGATTGGAACAGGAGAGTTCAGAGAGTTCTTCTGAAATAGATGCTCAAGATGAGCATATTGAGGAATAGGTAAAAACCCCTTTGAGAAGATCCACAAGACAATGAAATCCCGTTGATAGGTATAGCCCACCTAATTTTTGTTGTATTTTTGCTTTAATGAGTACTAATGATGAACCCTGTTCTTATAGGGAAGCTTTTTCTTCAGATGAACACAAGCTTTGGTCACAAGCTATGCATGAGGAAATGGAATCCTTAGAAACTTGTGACACATGGGATCTTGAGAGTTTTCCCAAAGGAAGAAAGGCCATTGGTTGTAAATGGAGCTTTAAAAAGAATAATCTCGAAAGGTACAAGGCTAGATTAGTAGCTAAGGGCTACTCCCAGAGAGAGGGAGTTAACTTTAATGAAATCTTCTTTCTCGTTGCTAAAATTACTTCTACTAGATTCTCTTTGTCAATTGTTGTACTTATAATTTAGAAATTGAGCAAATGGATGTGAAAAATGTGTTTTTGCATGGGAATCTTGATGAGGAGATTTATATGAAGCAACCTGATAGTTTTATTGTAAAAGGAAAAGAAGAATTGGTTTGCAAGTTAAAGAGATATTTATATGGATTGAAACAGTCACCCAAAATGTGGTACCAAAAGTTTGATTCTCTTGCATTGAAAATTGGTTATGTTAGGAGTGAGGAAGATCATTGTGTTTACATAAAAATAATTGATGATCAACTTTTGATTATTATCTTGTATGTTGATGGCATGTTTATTGGTAACAACAAGGTAATGATCAAAGAATTGAAAGCACAACTCTCGAGCACATTTGAGATAAAAGATATAGGGGCTGCAAAATATATCCTTGGTATGGAGATCAACATAGATAGAGGTAACAAAAAGATTTGCTTAAGTCAAAGAAATTATGTTGATACTATTTTGAAACGGTTTAACATGCAGGATAGTAAACCAGATAATATTCCTTTACTAGTTGGCATGAAGTTAAGTTTAGACGTGAGTCCTAAATCTGATTTTAATTATGAGGAAATGTCTGAAATTCCATATGCTAGTGCAATTAGTAGTTTAATGTATGCAATGGTCTGTATGAGACCAGATATAGCCCAAGCAGTGAGAGTTCTTAGTAGGTTTATGTCCAACCTTGGTAAAGAACATTGGACTTATGTTAAGAGGGTGTTTAGATATTTACAAGGGAATTCTGATTATTGTTTAGTTTATCATGGTTCTAATGACATTGATATTATGCATAGATCATTGGACATATAGGGTTTTGTTGGTTCAGATTGGACAGGAGATCTGGACAGTTAGAGGTCGACAAGTGGTTATGTGTACACTTTGTTTGGAGTTGTGGTTAGTTGGATGAGTAAGAGGCAGCCCACGGTTGCTTTGTCCACCACAAAAGCATAGTACATGGCTGCCACACATGTCTCTAAAGAGGTGGTTTGGTTACAAAGACTTGGGAAAGGTATTGGTTTTAATTGCAAGCAAGTTAGGCTTGAATGTGATAGTCAGAGTGCTATTTGTTTAGCCAAAAATCCTATGTATCATGCTCGTACTAAACATGTAGATGTTCAGTATCACTTTGTGCGAGAAATGGTTGAAAGTGGAAAAGTATTCATTGAAAAATTTGACACTTTGATTAATGTTGCAGATTATCTTATGAAGCTAGTTCCTACACATAAGTTCTTATGGTGTAGGAAGGCCATTGGCCTTGAGTCTTGTACTTGATTTAAAATTATTATTCCTTGTTTAGAGTAACTGCAATGTATAATGTCAAGTGGGAGAATGTTGGAAATAGGATGCCATTTAATTGCAATCCTAAATATTATTTATTTCATGTATCTCCTAAGTCCCTGGAATGTGTTCAACAATGCTAGGATTAGGAAGAGAATAATATTTGATGAAATAATCATGTTAATTGACATTTTTAATTAATTCTAAATGTTAAAATCATGTGGGGATGCCTTGGAGTTATCTCCTAAAAAATAGGAGCACATGGGTGCACACATGGGAGGTGACACTCACCTTGAATTTAGTTAACTAGTTGGTAAATTGAGTACACTTCATAAATGCATCCTAGGTTCCTACAAAATAGGGATTTTGATTTATGCATGTTGAGTACCTATAAAATAGGGTTTGAAGTTTAGTTGAAGTTCAGTTGAATTTCAATTGAAGTTTAGTTTAGTTTAGTTCAGTTCAGTTCAATTATCTTCAGTTAGTTTTAGTTGAATTCTAGTTGACTTCAGTTAACTTGGAATGCATGGCTAATGACTTGAGTTGCATGAAAGATAATAGGGACTACCTTCAGTTAATAGGGGATAACCATTCTTGCATGAATGGTGTTGAGAAATGTTTCGATTAGCAAGAATTAACTTGGACCCACCTTGGGTGCCCAAGTTGACTTCTTGGAATTAACTCCTTTGCATGTTAAGATATTTCAGATGGATGAGTTAAGTGGGCCCTCTTTTTGGTGCCAACTTTGAGGATAAGCTTTGGAGATATCTTTGGAATAAAGGTTGAGTTATGACTTTAGTTTGGGATGCCCAAATGGATGAAGGAGATGATTTGAAATTGTTCTTCATAGTAGAACTCTACTTCCAAGAGATAGATGTACCTTTTAGGGATAGGGCTTGAGCATTTTTATTGTAACTCATTTGGAGTTTACAATGTTGATTAAAGCCTATTTATCTCAAGCAAGTTGAAGAGAGTATTTTATCAGTTTTATTGCAGGTTGTCAAGAAGTTTTGGTGAAGGAAAAAGAGGCATTCTCAAGCAAGAATTGGAGCTATTGTAATCTACTTCAAAGATTGAATAATAGATTAATTCTTGGTGGATTTTTTTACCCGAAAGGGTTTTCTCCATGTTATATGCTTGTGTAATATTTCTAATATCCTGTCTACTTCTTGTATCAACTTTTGTCTACATTCTACAAAAATTAAAATGGATTAATCAGATAATCACCCACAAAGAATCTATAACAAAGGAAAAGCATATTTAGATCAGCAATATTAAAGCTTTACAAAGTATTAAGCTAAGAAACCAACTCAATTTTCAACAACTACAACATCGGGAGCACAAAGAGTCCTTATGATGAAATGGTTACCAACACTCGAATGATTCATATTATAAATCATTTTCTACACATATTTCTACCCACTAATTGGGGCCAACCACAAGAAAGAGGTCTAACTCAAAGAAAAGAGAAAATTATTGAAGCAAAGGAATTGAAAAAGAAAAATGGACAAGAAAAATTTAAATGGATACCAAAGAAAAAAAAAGATCATCCCTATCAAACACCATTAGTTAAAGAAAATATGGAGACAAATCAAAAAGGGAAGTTCATCCACCAAAACTATCCATCGATACAAAATAAATCTTCAAAGAAACCTACAAAGTATATCAAGAATTTGGTCCCAATAAAATCTCCATATCCACCCATCATTTCCCATCATCCCAAGTTTAAAGAATCAAAGATTCTAAACTTTTGACCAATCCATCTGCATCTTGTATCCCTCAATGCATTCCACTATCCACTTCAACATACATGGTATCCAACTCTCATATTGACCACGTATTGGCAACAACTCTTTATCATAAGGACTCTAAGGGCACTCTATTGCGATGTGCGCATCTAGGTAAGGTTAACTCTGATATTGATAAAGAAGATGAAAAAATCTAGGGGTTACATCCAAGCGCTTGTATCTTAGAAAAAAAACTCCTCCAAGTAGGATATCGTTGGCACATCATGATAGCAACAACATCTATATCACGATAACCTAGTGGTTTAACATGAACATAAATTTTCAAAAAATCAAAAAAATCAAAAAAATAGTAAAGAAAAAAATCATCCTCTAGTGAAAACCACTTTGGGGGCACTTTGGACAAGTACCATGATGAAAACCTAGAAAACAGGCATCATGAGTAGAATTGAGAATCTATGTGCACCATTTTAGGTGGAATCATCTCATCCCATCCATAATAGATCTTGCATTCCATCCATCGTACCCATAATAAATCCATGATTTATTATCCAATCTATTTTCATCCAATCTAACTTATCTTGATCTTGGCAAAGGTTCAGTATGTACTTCACACTTGCTTATGGTAAACATCTTTACATGGGTCACTATCATTGATCCTATCCTAGCCAACATTACTTGAGCCATGAGGCATTTTCCAAAGAGGTATACTCTATCCAAACATGTTATCCTATCACAAGATAATCCTTGGCATCCTTCGTATACCCATCCATCAATCCATTCATTTATCCATGCATCCACCCATGTCATTCCATACATTGCTAAACACTGGGGATAGATGCTTACATCTCGCCTCAAGAATAAATCTTGAGCTATATCATATAATTTATATGGTGATCTAAACATTTTCAAAACACACAATCAAATTGGTCAAATCATTTGTAATAAAAAAATACAAATCACTAGCCCATGGCACATTTTGACGAGAAGATGTTCCTTATCAAGCTTTATCTTTTATCAAACATCAATCAAAACAATCAATATTAGTTACATCTACCTTGCAGCTTAATTCCACATCAAATCATTCCAATAGATTTTGTTCCAAGCCTAGCTTCAAAACATTGATTTATCTTATCCAACCAAATCCATCATCATCTCGAGATATATCATTTCCCAATCCTTGTGTTGTTCAACACTATCCTTGCATTGTTGTGCATTCTCAACAATGTTATCACTATCAATAATCTATCAATTAGATCAATCAATCCTAGCTTGGCTTTCAAAAAAATCTCAAAATAGATCACTTAAATCGTCACATATCCATACACTTGTCAACATCGTGTGAAAACCGAAAAAAATCCAAAACACATTAAAAACAATACCTTGTCAAACTATGAGTCTTTGAGCTTGAATGTAGGCAAGGACATCATCAATGTTCCCCCAAGACACTTTAGGTCAGTCTTTAGGATTCCATCATAATAAACTAACAGTCCATCAAGTATTCATATTTCATCAATAAATAGTTACTAGTCAAATTCAGTCGAACTATGTGGTCTTTGTGTGTATAATGTAGGAAAGGCTAATCTTTGATAAGCCCCTGAGGCCCTAGGTTAGTCCCTTTTAGGTCTTGGTCAAAACTCAAAAAAACACAAAAAAACATTTGAAAACTTAGAAAACACAAAAAAATTGAAAAACTTAGAAAACACAAAAAAAAATTGAAAACTTGAAAACCCAAAACATTGAAAAACATTCAAAAATCATAAACAACCTCAAATAATAAAAAACCTAAACATTCACATGAACATTCAAAAACATAAAAGAAAAACCTCCAAACATTGCAAAATACCAAAAACATTGAAATGTTTCAAAAAGTCCAAAACCATCCATCCCATTTCTCTTGCACCCGCAGTAAAATTCCATCCATAATAAATCAATTGTCATTCATCCTTTGGTAATACAAACGGAAAAAAGGTACAATAATCAACAAAAGTAGAACCTTTAAATGCAACAAAAGTTTCAAACTCAAGATCATTATCAAACATGTCAATCAAAACTTATATCTATTGAAATGAACAAGACAACTGAGAGGGGGGCTGAATCAGTTGTAGTAAATTAAACCTTCAAAAACCATCAATAGTAATCAAATCCACATGCATTCATTAAACCCTTATCTTGTTAGAACAATTAAACATGAAATGAAGATAATATAAATTTAAATCACAACACCATACACATGAGAACACCAGATTTACATGGAAAACCCAATGAGGGAAAAACCACAGTGAGGATTAGCTCACAATATAAGTAATAGAAAAACCAGTACAAAGGGGCTCGCTACCAAAATAAGACACACTATCCAAAAAGGCTCATAGCCAAGGCTCACTGCCACAAAAAGAATACAAGAAGATAGAAGAAAAATTTTATACAGAGAAAACACTTCTCAATGCAATAAGGATTCCACCACAATTTCTCACACACTTTCACAGTCTCACATAAAATATTTAAGATACCTTCATCTCACTGCCTTCAGGAAACCTAACATGAATTTCATACTGCTCACCTCAAATTTGCATCACACACATCACTCACATCAATCTCTCATCTATCTTTCTTCTTACTCTTTGGTACACCCTCTTGCATCAAAATCATACATATTTATATCAAGCTCTACCTCAAAAACTTTCTCCAATGTCGACCACTAGTCGTTATACATTCAAATTCGAAATAGGTCGGCACCTAACCATTCCCACAATAGATAGGAATGAAAGGAAACCTACATAAATGATTAATTAGAACACAAATAAATCCCAACACACTTCAACATGCTTCCACAAGCCTCGCATATAGTGTTAAACACAAGGTCAACCAACACCCATGCAAAACACCATAGACATTAAGTACACACTTCCTTAAATCAAGACAAAGGTTCTAAAAAACATGATTTAATTGAACTCAATCCAGAACAATCCATGAACTACTTAAGATTCATCAAACACTCCATTCAAGCTTGCATCAACAAATACTTCAACTCAAAACAACTAGTAACCCTTAATTGCATGCTAATAAATGAAACTATCACTATACTACACCAAATCAAGTAAAAACTTGAATACATAAAGATAGAAACATTATAAGAAACTTCCAAAATCTACACAACCTAAATCCAAACAGTGGAAAAACATGGAGTGGATACATTTCTCCCAGACCACAAAAAACATCACTAAACAACTACTTCACACTCTACTAAAAATACCTCACACTGTACAACAATCCAAAAACCAAAAATTTGAATATAACAACTTTTATCAACTTTGAATAACCTGTAAGATCCAAACAAGTATAGCATCTACACATAAGAAACACAAAGCACAATATCGGAGCACACTATGAACATTTGCACAACACAATTTACTTTGTTTATTAAATTTTTTTAAAAGAACTTGGAAACCAAGTACCAAAAACATCATCTCATCTCATTGCTTCATTCCAACTCATCTTCAAACACTCCAACAAATAATATCTCCATGTACTCACAACACTTCCTTAAGGTCTCAACTACATATGCACAACCTGTTTTCCTCTTTTCCACAATTTTCTCAATATCCTCAACATCTTCATCCCATTGTTGACATCAATGACAACATCAGTCAACAGACTTCCTATTGACATCAATACCAACACCATCATTATTGAAAAAATATCAACAACCTTTCAAACAACCTATCAATCTACCACCATCCAATAACATGTCCTAGGATACATATTTCCTACAATTGGCATTATCTTTGGCAATCACTTTGAATACTTGTCCTAAACAAAACAAACCTTTGGGAAGAGATATAAATAACATTGATTGTTTGTTTATTTTGATCTTTACTTATGGTTTATCTTGTTGGCCCATTTTCAGGACCTCTTGATGATATCTAAATGATTTAAAGAGAAATTAATTGGACGTCGATTATTATCTTTTGTTTGTTGTGCTTGTGGGATGTTCTTGTAAAATAATCTAGGCGAATACTTGCTTAGTTGTGTGTAGGGAGGTCTGTTTGAATATATTGTTCACTATTATGTGTGCTTTGGTCCAAAATGTTCTAAACTTCTAAACTACATTCCAATGAGGTTTTCATATGTCAATATGTGATCAAGGATTATCCTATCTATTTGCAGAGTAAAATTACATTGCACTAGATGCAACTTCATCCTAGTTATCGATACCTTGATACATCGTGTCTATGTGTTATATCAAAAATAAAGAATGATGAAGTATCCCAATCCCTGAAATAAGCAAATCATGAATCTTGTCACCATATCTAGTAAAGTCTCAAAGACCTTGTTGGTTTTTTTTTTTAAACCAAACTTATTCTCACCACAAACCTATGAACTTGCCAAGGAAAATTATCAGTAAGGGCAAGGATTAGCTAGCACATAAGTAAAGGCTTTTGGGTATTCACTTCTTCACTATAGGCTCTGTGAAACCTAGGAGGGTGATCCTAAACAAATTTATTTATAGATACCGGTGTGTATTTAGTATCAAACACAAAGCAAAAAAATGATTCCCCTTAGATGTTTTAAAAGCACCATACCTTGAATATTTGGCTAATCTTCATGGTAGTAACTAACTTAAACAAGAGAAGATATAATTCCTTTCACATTCTCACACATCTAGAAAGAGAAATTCATAAGTGATTTGATTATACTTTGTGATCAGTATTCAAGTCAGCCACAATTGGAGCATGAATACTATGCCAAACCAGTGCTATATTATGGGAAATGGAGTCAAACCATAAACCTACATGATTAGCTAATAATACTAAATTTTAGAAAAATACCCAACCTTGAAAATATTGCATTACAATATTCCCACCATTTATTTCCATAATTAATTTCTTACTAGCATCCTCACACAAAGCTTATGTCAAACCCACTATTAAGTTCAAGCATTTACATACATTCATTGAATGGATAAGCAAGAATAAAACAACACATCTATTGAAATTCAACAGAGACGAATAAGATAACCATTGATTATATTATTCATAGCTTGTATAGTTTGTATAGAGGAGAGAAATGTATAGAAATTTAGTATCATTTAATTATCTATATTGTTATCAAAAACCATACATATTGGCTGACCCTTTTTTAGAACATATTACTGAAAAATACTTAGTATCTATTTCCCCTGCATCTATCCTTTTTTAAAAATAACTACCTACTGACCTCCTAACTTTTTGACCTCCTTTGTAACCAGAATTAAAATCCCTTTTATAAGACAAGGGAGCAACAAGCACGAAGTTACATTACATTTACACTTTTCATTTTGTTTTCATTTCAAAATAAATTTCAATAGAAAGTGAGAATATTCCCCAATTGATCTGGGCAACCATCAATTTTTAGTCAAGTGATAATAAAAATAGAGTTCAAAAAACTGTTAACCAGAGCAGTCTCATCAGTCTTCAAAAAGTGTCGTTGTGGCAACAGCAAAACATGTAAATCCATTCTACCCCAAGAAACATCACCATTAGCACAAAGAGAATAAATAACCAAATACCCACTTCATAACACACCAACCAAAGAAAGAAAATTAACACACAGGACCCAAAATTTTGAGCATCCACTAAGAAAATAAATAGGATACTACTTTGCCTTCTCACAAGTAAAGTAGGCGTTTCCACTCGATGTCTTTATTTTCAGTGGAGTAGCCATCACTACCTCATCCTTAGAATCAACCCAATCCTTCATAACCATGAGATATTGATGGTAACCAAAATTAGTCTCATTTCCACTATTAGAAGAATCATTTGACACCTCAATGGGAGAATGATGACGTCTCGTGTAAGCTCGGTGATACCAATTCCTTCTTGCAGCTTCCCTTTCTAGCCTCTCAACTTTCTTATCCTTTCCTCAAGCTAATTCCTCTGAGATAGTTCAGCCTCGTAGGTGATAGGCACGTTTGAGAACACCCCGTGTTGAATCTTTAGCAGCTCTTGTTTTCTTCCTTGGTGTTAGAGGTATCTTTGGTCCACCTTGTTCACCTTGGGAGAAATGTCATGAAATTCAAGAGGATTAAGCCTCTTAGACCGGCATACCGGGCTGATGTTCACACCTACCTTTCCCATTCTCTCGCTCTACCACTTACTAAAAGTTCTCAAAGCAAAGTTACCACCCTACTCAAAAATAACAAACTCAAAATCAATCCCTCTACCAGAATTTTGATTTTCACAATTAGATGGTGGGAATAATCAAGCAAGTGAACCTCATTAAATAGAGAAATTGGTGTGAATTTGCATTAAGTTTTCAGGAAAGCCTGTGTGAGAGAATTGGTAATCAATTAACCTAGTTTTAAATCTCAACAATTGATCACACTTTGAACCAAATCAACTGTTAGATACTCCAAATTATTAATGATGACAAAATTAAAGACATGCATTTGATACTCGTCCCAAATCAAGAAACTTGAGTGAGATAAGTATTTTCTTAACTTGCATGTTAACCATATGCTTAATTTCCCAACCAAATATGTTGTGTCACATTTAATTTCTTACCCATAGAAAATAAATCACGTGTAATTCATCATAGTAGGACAACAGAGAACAATCATGATTAATCTTTAGAATATCAGCTCGTACCCTACCTTACTTCAATTTTACCTTCCCACGTGTATGATATTTTGACAGATTTGACGGCTATAAAATATTTACCAATCTCACATGTGTGCTCAAGAATTATCTCTAACTTAGCACTACTTTTTCTTGGAATGATCTCAGCCAATGTCTCTAACTACATCAATCCTCACCAATAAATTTCTAAGTTTTTAGGAGCAGTCTTTGTGGCACTTGCTTGCATACCCATTGGAAAATATGGCATACAAGAAAAAACTCACAAGATGGCGAGGAGTATTCAAGACTTACCCACATCACCAACCATCTACTGTCAGTTTTAAATTCTTTCAAAACAAATCACCATCCCCAAGACATGGTAGATCTCACAAAATGACAGATGTCACTCTACCTACTAACTCGTGTGACTACCTTTCCTTACTGTTGTAGACAGATAGGGACATGGGGAATGGCTCTATGGAGAACATGTGTCGTGAGGTCCATCATTGATCATCCCTCAGACAACATCTACTTCCCTATGGAGACTCTGGTTCCACCGTCAAGCATTAGTATGTGGCCATCACTCGCTAGCCAGTGCCTTTAACATGAAATTAATCAAAATAGGTGCATGGGGAGTGGTAGAGATGTGGTCGTGTCTCTAATCCCACAACCATTGATCCTCTTTTGAAAAGCGCCAGTCATCTTGACCAAGGAGACCGAGCCTACCAGCATACCAAACACATGGTCGAAGCCCGCCAGCCTATGTGAATAAAATAAGAAGAAATAAATCAGCATGGGCAATATGGGGAATGGCTAGGATTAATTCCCACAATCATATGGCTAGCATGAAGCTTCATCTCTACACATGTCACAAAATTTAATCATAAAAAGGGGGCCATCTCTAGGCAAACAAGATATTGATGCATAAAAAAGGCTAAGGCTTTAAGTTGTTAAAATCGAGCCTTCAATTACATGAAAATTGATACCGAGAAGAACTTAAGGCAACCAACAAACCTAGGATCATTGATCAGTAAACACAATGATGTTTAATGGCATAAGTGGCAACTTAATTGACCGGGAACAGGGAAAATAGGTCAATGCAATTTTAAAATGACTAAGGGTTTTTTATTAACAAGATAATTTCGAAGGATTATAAATCATAAAACCATAAAATAAGTACCAGGAACACAGCCAAAAATAAGACATAAAAGGTTTGAGCTAAGTTTTACACAATCATAGACTGGAACCAAGAAATTTTTTGAGGGGTTCCATCAGTGGATCCTATTGGGGACACATGCCTCTCGTAGGCATGGTGAGATTCCATATCTCTAGGTGAGCAGACCAGGTGCCTTAACATTGGGTGACAGAATCTTATTCAAATTTTCAAACCACATTTGATGGCCCCAGGCCACCAAATGAAAAAAAGAACCCATGTTTGCCTCTATCAAACACGTTGTTCTTTATTGTCTGTATTAAGCCAAGTTTGAAAAACATTTCCATTGTCTATCTGAAAAAAATAGCACCCCTAGCATATTTAACCACATCACTATAGTTTCCAATGCCTCCCTTAACTCTGTCAATCAAGCACCAACTTAAATCCATCAATATCTGACAAGAATATATCACACTTATCAAGTAGAGGAACCTTACAATTGGTGTGATGTCCTTTATTAAAAAGATCATTCTCATACACAATCACTTTCCTATCAAATTGGATCAAAAAGTGAAAAATTCACAATGTGATCTAAAAGGGTCACTATGAGATTTCACCTCATCATTCATCTGCACATCAAATTTGAAACCCTCGTAGTGATTAGGCTCAATAAAGGTGTCATGTCCTACACATAATATACAATCCTCTTGTGTGTGGAGCAAAGAGTGCTCACACATATGAAACACCTTTAACTGAATTGCATCACATGTCAGTTTATTATCATTCCAACAACACAACTCAGTCACATCATCACATTCTTCAAGGTTTTAAAAATCATATTTACCAACACCCACAATACTTTCATCTGAATCACTTTGAATGCCATCACTTTCAGGATTAACAAGATAAAAAAAAACACTTTAATATGCACTAGTAATTTCATGTGCACTATCAGTTGATAGGCATATTGACCTAAGTGTCAAAGACTCACTATTATCTAAATTTTTTTCATTAGCCCTTGAACAAGTATCTTTGTTTTCCTTCACATAAATGCTTCCTCATTGGATGAAAACATGTCCATAATCATACTATGAAGATAAGGAAAATCAGCAAAGAACTCAATTTCACATTCACTAACATAAGATCCACCATTATTTGCATCATTTGGCTGCAATACACATAGACCAAAAAGTTTTGCATTATCAACACATTTTGAAATTTTGTTATTAGATAAATCAGCAAGCTTTTTGATATTATCAACTGATAATAATGTTGATTCAAGATCCATGTGTTTTCCATAATGCATACCTTGTTCATTCAATAATGAAACCCTTCTTTCATCCATGAGTACATCATCATCCTCTCCATGCATCATAGATATTTCCATCTCTGCTTCACACAAACCACGAGCAACAATGACATAATTATGTGCATTAGCATCATAGTTAGCATCATCAAGATCTCTATAATTTCTAACACTGTACTTAGGTTCAAGATACTGAACACACAAGTTTTTATCTTCAAAGTGATCATCATCCATTGAATCAGTGTACTCAAGTGATAAAAAACCTGAGCTATACTCCAAGTATTCATCATGTGAAACTTATTCATTTACTTGTGAACAAGAAACTCCATCATCATTTACATCGCTGCATCCTTCATGTGAAGAAAACACCTCTAGCTCCTCCTCATAGGAGCATTCATAACCCTCGAAAGAATAATTAGGTTCACTGTCATCATTATCTTCATCACAAGGAAACTCATCACTACATAAACTATGCTCATATTTTTCAGATTGAATGCTTAAATTTTCATCTTCAATATCTTGACCACTGAGTTGCGATGATAAATCAGCAACACTTGCAAGTGTATCTTTATCTCCATCACTGGTATACAGATCTTCATATATGCTACTTGTGGGCTGATCATAGCCACTATCCTTATCCATATAACAAGATGAATCTTCTTTTTTTGATATACTCTTTTCAATTTGAGACATCACGTTTTGTGCATAGTCACATTTGGCTCCTTCTATACCTTTTATCCATTCAAGTACTTGGTCAAACTATGAGGTTTCAATTCTTTTGAAAAGGTATTCAATCCTAGCTCAAGGATTTTGTAAAATAAATCAATGCAACATGAATCCTCAGGTCTAAAATTTTTGGGGACTTCCAACAAGGCATCCAAAAATCCTGAGAATAAATCATAGTATGATTCTCCATCATGCCTTTTTATGTTAGACAATTCTTGCATAAAAGACATTTGATCAAATTTTCTCAAACTCTCTTGATGTTCAACTTGGAACTCACTATGATTTGTGTATTGTAGTGATGGACAAATCAGATCAACAAAAGCATCATTATCTTGACAATCATTTCTACTATCTGATCTATGAATTCTATTTGCATGAGGTGTGCTAGGATAACTAACACTAGCATCCATGTATCATTTCATCATTGAATATTTCATATTGCTCTCAATATCCATGGAAATTTGATATGCTTGATGTAATGTTATAGGCTCTTTATCTCTTAGCAAATAACTCATTTCTTCATCAAATGCATCAAAATATACAATCAAACATACTGCATCATTTGGTCTCATGCTTTCAGGAATGTCACTTAATTTTTTTGAAAATCAAAGATTGAAGGTTGGGACCAACTCATCTTCTTGTTTCTGGATGTTATTAAATTTGCATCTCACTAAATGTGGATTAGTTCTATCTCCAAATGGTTTTATGAATGCTGCCATGAACTCATTCCATGAAGAGATAAAACACATAGGGAAATATGAAAACCACTCTCTAGCATTTTTCTTTATATTTTGAACAAAAAAAATCATGACAACATATTCATGACTTATCTCATAATCTCCCATCAAATCAGAAAATTCTTGCAAATGTTGAGATTTTGATTCTGATCTTTTCTCGTTGAACTTTGGAAAATTTTCTCTAACTTCATTAGGAATAGGGTTTGGGAAACCTTCAATACCATTAAAATTCAATGGTCTATATCTTTCCATAGAGAAACTTCTTTGATGACATGATAGGGGTTGCACACTCTACATGTTTACATCATGCACCCCATAGGTATGTACAATTGAATGATACATTTTTCACACCCCTTTAAAAACTTCAAAAATAAATTCTATAGTTGGCGATTTTCCTATTTCTTACTTTTATCATGATCTTAAAATATTACAATGCATAACTCAAATACGACTATATCTAATATCTCTTTAATGGGAAAATTCTCAAAACAAGTGTGCTCCTTATTTTAGATATTGCAAATTCTAATTTATAAATCATGCAAAGAAATCTCCAATATTTCATTTCTTAGTGCTTCAATTCACTTAATTGGGAACATAGAATTACTTTTATACCTTTTAAAAATGGTACCCATACATATCTATTTTCTTTTGCAAATCAAAACTGGGGAAAATACCTAGATATATATTAGCAGGTATCACACTTTATCAGGTTCTTTTCATAGAGTCGCCACCTCCTTTGTAGAGGACCAAACTTCAATAATATGAAGTACTTCTCATTGGTCGGTTTTCACTTTAAGTTCCTTCTTCAACTGGTACAGAGTTCTTCGGAGTCACCACTCACCCTTAATGAGAACTTTTATTTCAAAACTTCCTAGACTCTATCAAGGCAAGATGATCTACTGTAGGTATCTCTTCAAATTCCAATGTTCTCCCCAGTGGAGTCACCATTTTTGTTGGTTGAAATTTAGAACCAAACTTATTCTCACCACAAACCTATGAACTTGCCAAGGAAAATTATCAGTAAGGGCAAGGATTGGCCAAAACATAAGTAAAGGATTTTGGGTCTTTACTTCTTCACTTTAGGCTCTATGAAACCTACGAGGTTGATCTTAAACAAATGTGTTTATAAATACTGATGTGTATTTATTATCAAACACAAAGCAAATAGATGATTCTCCTTAGATGTTTTAGAAATGCCATACCCTGAAGATTTTAGAAGAATACCCACAACCTTGAAAATATTGCATTACAATATTCCCACCAGTTATTTCCATAGTTAACTTCTTACTAGCATCCTCACACAAAGTTTATGTCAAACCCACTATTAAGTTCAACCATTTACATACATTCATTGAATGGATAAGCGAGAATAAAACAACACATCTATTCAAATTTAGCAGGGATGAATAAGATAACCATTGACTATATTATTCATAGCTTGTATAGTTTATACATAGGAGAGAAATTTATAGAAGTTTAGTATCATTTAGTTATCTGTATTGTTATCAAAAACCATACATATTGGCTAACCCCTTTCTAGAACATATTACTGAAAAAAATTAATATCGATTTCCCCTGCATCTATCCTTTTTTAAAAATAACTAGCTACTGACCTCCCGACATTTTTACCTCCTCTGTAACTAGCCTTAAAATCCCTTTTATGGGACAAGGGAGCAACAAGCATCGAGTCAAATTACATTTACACTTTTCATTTCATTTTCATTTCAAAATGAATTTCAACAGTAAGTGAGAGAATGTTCCCCAATTGACTTGGGGAACCATCATGTTTAAGTCAAGTGATAATAAAAATAATGTTCAAGAAACCATTAACCAGAGCAGTCCCACCAGTCTTCAAAAAGTGTCATTGTGCCAGCACCAAAACATGTAAATCCATTCTACCCCGAGAAACATCACCATCAATATGAAGAGCATAAATAATCGGAGACCCGCTTCATAACACACCAACCAAAGAAAGCAGATTAACACAAATGACCCAAAATTATGAGCATCCACTAAGAAAAGAAACATGATACTTCTTTGCCTTGTCACTAGAAAAGTAGGTGTGCCCACTCGGTGTCCTTATTTTCAGTGGAGTAGCCATCACTACCTCGTACTCAAAATCAACCCAATCCTTCATAGCCATGAGATATTGACAATAACCAGAATCAGTCTTGTTTCCACTGTCAGAAGAATTATCCAAGACCTTAATGGGAGAATGATGGCATCCCATGTAAGCTCGATGATACCTATTCCTTCTTGCACCTTCCTTTTCTAGCCTCTCAACTATTTTATCATTTCCTCTGATATATTTCGGCCTCGTAGGTGATAGGCATGTTGGAGAACACCCCATGTTGAATCTTTGGAAACTCTTGTTTTCTTCCTTGGTTACAAGTATCTCCGGTTCACCCTATTCACCTTGGGGAGAAATTTCCTAAAATTCAAGAGGATTAAGCCTCTCAAACCGGGGGACTGGGCTGATGTTCACACCTACCTTTCCCATTCTCTCACTCTACCACTTACTAAAATTTCTCAGAGAAAAGTTACCACCCTACTCAAAAATAACAAACTCAAAATCACTCCCTCTACCAGACTCCTAATTTTCACAATTAGATGGTGGGAATAATGAAGCGGGTGAACCTCATTAAATAGAGAAATTGGTGTGCCTCTACATTAATTTTTCAGGAAAGCTTGTGTGAGAGCATTGGTAATCAATTAACCTAGTTTTAAATCTCAATCATTGATCACACTTTGAACAAAATCAACGGTTAGATAATCTAGATTATTAATGATGACAAAATTAAATGCATGCATTTGATACTCATCCCAAATCAAGAAACTCAAGTGAGATAAGTATTTTCATAACTTGCATGTTAACTATACGCTTAATTTCCCAACCAAACATGTCATGTCACATTTACCCACTTTCTCATAGAAAATAACGCACTTGTAAATCATCATAGCAGGATAGTGGGAATGATCATGATCTATCTTTAGAATATCAGCTTGTACCTTGTCTTACTTCAATTTTACTTTCCCAAGTGTACTAGCTTCTGACAGATTTGGTGTCTATAAAATGTTTACCAATCTCACATGTGTGCTCAAGAATTAGCTCTAACTTAGCGCCATTTTTATCTTGGAACGATCTTAGCCAATGTCTCCAACTGCATCTATCATCACCAAGAACTTTCTAAGTTTTTAGGAGTAGTCCACATGGCACTTGCCTGCTTGCCCATTGGAAAATATGGCATACAGGGAAAAACTCACAAGATGGTAGGGAGTAGTCAAGATATACCCATGTCACTAGCCATCTACCATCAGTTTTCAATTATTTCAAATCAAATCACCATCCCCAAGATCTAGCAGATCTCACAAAATAACAGATGGCACTCCACTTGCTAACCCGTGTGACTACCTTTCCTTACTATTGTAGACGAATGGGTGCATGGGGAATGGCTCTGTGGAGAACACGTGTTGTGAGGTCCATCATTGATCATCCCTCAAACAACATCTACTACCCTATGGAGAATCTGGTTCCACCATCAAGCATTAGTATGTGGGCATCACCCGCTAGCCCGTGCCTTTAACATGAAATTAATCAAAATGAGCGCATGGGGAGTGGTAGAGATGTGGCCACGTCTCCAATCCCACAAGCATTGATCCTCTTTTGAAAATTACCAATCATCTTTACCAAGGAGACCGGGCCTACCAACATACCAAACATGTGGTCGAAGCCTGCCAACCTGTGTGAATAACATAAGAATAAATAAATTGGCGTGGGCATACGGGGAATGGCTAGGATTAATTCCCACAATCATATGGTTAGCATGAAGCTTCATCTTTGCACATATCACAAAATTTAATCATAAAAAGGGGGCCATCTCTAGGCAAATGAGATATTGACCAATAACAAAGGCTGAAGTTTTAATTCATTAAAATCAAGCCTTCGATCATAGGAAAATTAATATTGAGAAGAACTTAAGGCGACCGACAAACCTAGGATCAAGGACCAGTAAACATAATGACCTTTAATGGCATAAGTGGCAACTTAAGTGACCGGGAACGGGGAAAACAGGTCAATGCAATTTTAAAACGACTAAGGGTTTTTTATTAATAAGACAATTCCAAAGGATTATAAATCATAAAACCATAAAACAAGTACCAGGAACATAGCCAAAAGCTAGACATAAAAGGTCTGAGGCAAGTTTTACACAATCATATACTAGAACTAAGAAATTTTTTGAGGGGTTCAATTAGTGGCTCCTATTGGGGACACATACCTCTCGTAGGCATGGTGAGATTCCAGATCTCTGGGTGAGCAGACCAGGTGCCTTAACATTAGGTAATAGAGTCTTATTCAAATTTTCAAACCACATTTTATGGCCCCAGGCCACCAAATGAAAAGAAGAACCCATGTTTGCCTCTATCAAACACATTTTTCTCTATTGTCTATATTAATCCAATTCTGAAAACATTACCATTCTCTATCTGAAAAAAAATACCACCCTTGGCATCCTTAACCACATCACTATAGTTTCCAATGCCTACATTAACTCTGTCAATCTGATATTGGCAATCAAACACCAACTGAAATCGATCAATATCTAACAAGAATATATCACACTTATCAAGTAGAGGAACCTTACAAATGGTTTGATATCCTTTATTAACAAGATCATTCTCATACACGATCACTTTCATGTCAAATTGGATCAAAAAGTGAAAAAATTCACAGTGTGATCTAAAAGGGTCACTATGAGATTTCACCTCATCATTCATCTGCACATCAAATCTAAAACCCTCATAGTGATTAGGCTCAATAAATTTGTCATGTCCTACACATAATATACAATCCTCTTGTGTGTTGAGAAAAGAATGCTCACACTTTTGAAACTCCTTTAATTGAATTGCATCACAGGTCAATTTATTATCATTCCAACAACACAACTCAGTCACATCATCACATGCTTCAAGGTTCTAAAAATCATATTTACCAACACCCACAATACCTTCATTTGAATCATTTTGAATTCCATCACTTTCAATATTAACAGGATCAACAAAAACAATTTCATGTGCAGTATCAGTTGATAGGAATATTGACTTATGTGTGAAAGACTCATTGTTATCTAAAACTTTTCCATTAGCCCTTGAACAAGTATCTTTGTTTTCCTTCACATAAATGCTTTCCTCATTGGATGAAAACATGTCTATAATCATACTATGAAGATAAGGAACGTCAACAAAGAACTCAATTTCACATTCACAAATATTAGATCCACCATTGTTTGCACCATCTGGCTACAATACACATAGACCAAAAAAAAATTCATTATCAACAGATTCTAAAATTTTGTTATTAGATAAATCAATAAGATTTTCAATATTATCAACTAATAATAATGGTGATTCAAGATCCATGTGTTTTCCATAATACATAACTTGATCATTCAATATTGAAACCTTTCTTTCATCCATGATTACATCATCATCCTCTCCATGCATCATAGATATTTCGATCTCTGATTCACACAAACTACGAGCAGCAATGACATAATTATGTCCATTAGCATCATAGTTAGCATCATCAAGATCTCTATCATTTATAACATTGTGCTTAGGTTCAAGATATTGAACACACAAGTTTTTATCTTCAAAGTGCTCATCATCCATTGAATCAGTATGCTCTAGTGATAACAAACCTAATCTATACTCCAAGTATTCATTATGTGAAACTTGTTCATTTACATTGCTGCATCCTTCAGGTGAAGAAAACACCTCTAGCTCCTCCTCATAGGAGCATTCATAACCCTCAAAAGAATAATCAGGTTCATTGTCATCATGATCTTAATAAAAAGGAAACTCATCACTACATAAACTATGCTCAGATTTTTCAAAGTGGATGCTTAAATTTTCATCTTCAATATCTTGACCACTAACTTGTGATGATAAATCAGCAATGCTTTCAAGTGTATCTTTATCTCCATCACTGGTATACAGATCTTCATATCTGTTGCTTGTGGGCTGATCACAGCCACTATCCTTATCCATATAACAAGATGAATCTTCATTTTTTGATATACTCTTTTCAATTTGAGACATCACGTTTTGTGCAAAGTCATATCTAGCTCCTTCTATACCTTTTATCCATTCAAGTGCTTGGTCAAAACTATGAGGTTTCAATTCTATTGAAAAGGTATTCAACCCTGGCTCAAGGATTTTGTAAAATAGATCAATACAACATGAATCCTCTGGTCTGAATTTTTTGGGGACTTTCAACAAGGCATCTAGAAATCTTCAGATCAAATCATAGTATGATTCTCCCTCATGCCTTTTTATGTTAGAAAATTCTTGCATAAAAGACATCTGATCAACTTTTCTCAAACTCTCTTGATGTTCAAATTGGAACTCATTATGATCTGTGTGTTGTAGTGATGGAAAAATCATAACAACAAAAGCATCATCATCTTAACAATCATTTCTACTATCTGATCTATGAATTCTATTTGTTTTAGGTGTGCTAGGATAACTAACACTAGCAGTCATGTATCCTTTCATCATTGAAAATTTCATATTGTTCTCAATATCCATGGAAATTTCATATGCCTAATGTAATTTTGTAGGCTATTTATCTCTTAGAAAATAACTCATTTCTTCATCAAATGAATCAAAATATACAATCAGACATATTGAATCATTTGGTCTCATGCTTTCAGGAATCTCACTTAATGTTTTTGAAAATCTGAGATTAAAGGTTGGGACCAACTCATCTTCTTCTTTCTAGATGTTATTAAGTTTTTGTCTCACTGAATGTGGATTAATTCTTTGTCCAAAATATTCTATGAATGTTCTCATTAACTCATTCCATGAAGAGATAGAACACACTTGGAAATATGAAAACTAATCTCTAACATCTTTCTTTATAGTTTGAACAAAAAACTTCACGACAACATCTTCATGACTTATCTCATAATCTCACATCAAATCAGAAAATTCTTGCAAATGTTGAGATGTTGATTCTGATCTTTTCCCATTGAACTTTGGAAAACTTTCCCTAACTTCATTAGGAACAGGGTTTGGGAAACCTTGAATACCATTAAAATTCAATGGTCTGTATCTTTCCACAAAGAAACTTCTTTGATGACATGATAGGGGTTGCACACTCTTCATGTTTACATCATGCACCCCACAGGGATGTACAATTGAATGATACATTTTCTCATACCCCTTTACAAACTTCAAAAATCAACTTTGTAGTTGGTATTGCACTATTTCTTACTTTTATCATGATCTTAAAATATTACAATGCATAACTCAAATATGACTATATCTAAGATCTCTCTAATGGGAAAATTCTCAAAACAAGTGTGCTCCTTATTTTAGATATTACAAATTTTAATTTACGAAGCATGTAGAACAATATCCAATATTCCCTTCCTTAGTGCTTAAATTCACTTAATTGGAAACATAGAATTACTTTTATATCTTTTAAAAATGTCACCCATACATATCTATTTTCTTTTGCAAATCAAAACAGGGGAAAATACCTGGATATATATTAGCAGGTATCACACTTTATCAAGTTCTTTTCATAGTCGCCACCTCCTTTGTAGAGGACTAAACTTCAATAATATGAAGTACTTCTCATCGGTTGGTTTTCACGTTAAGTTCCTTCTTCAAAACTTTGCAATGCTACAGAGTTCTTTGGAGTTAACACTCACCCTTAATGAGAACTTTTAATTCAAAAGTTCCCAGACTCTATCATGGCAAGATAATCTACTACAGGTCTCTCTTCAAATTCCAATGTTCTCCCCAATGGAGTCACCATTTTTGTTGGTTATTTTTTTAGAACCAAACTTATTCTCACCACAAACCTATGAAATTTCCAAGGAAAATTATCAGTAAGGGAAAGGATTGGTTAACACATAAGTAAAGGCTTTTGGGTCTTCACTTCTTCACTTTAGGCTCTATGAAACCTAGGAGGGTGATCCTAAACAAATGTGTTTATAGATAACGGTGTGTATTTAGTATCAAACACAAATCAAACAGATGATTCTCTTTAGATGTTTTAGAAGCACCATACCCTGAATATTTGGCTAATCTTCATGGTAGTAACTAACTTAAATGAGAGAAGATATAATTCCTTTAACATTCCCACAAACCCAGAGAGAGAAATCCATAAGTGTTTTGATTATATTTTGTGATCAACAATCGAGTCGGCAACAATTGGAGCATGAATACTATGCCAAACCAATGCTATATTCTGGGAAATGGAGTCAAACCATAAACCTACATGATTAGATAACAATACCGTATTTTAGAAAAATACCCACAGCCTTGAAAATATTGCATTACAATATTCCCACCAGGTATTTCCATAACTAACTTCTTACTAGCATCCTCACACAAAGTTTATGTCAAAACAACTATTAAGTTCAATCATTTGCATACATCCATTGAATGGATAAGCAAGAATAAAAAAACACATCTATTGAAATTCAACAGAGACAAATAAGATAACCATTGATTATATTATTCATAGCTTATATAGTTTGTACATAGGAGAGAAATGTATAGAAATTTAGTATCATTTAGTTATTTGTATTGTTATCAAAAACCATACATATTGGCTGACCCCTTTCTAGAACATATTACTAAAAAAACTTAGTATCTATTTCCCCTACATGTATCCTTTTTTTTAAAATAACTACCTACGGACCTCCCAACTTTTTGACCTCCTCTGTAACCAGCCTTAAAATCCATTTTATAAGATAAGGGAGCAACAGGCACCAGGTTGAATTCAATTTACACTTTTCATTTCATTTTCATTTCAAAATGAATTTCAACAGAAAGTGAGAGAATATTCCCCAATTGATTTGGGGAACCATCATTTTTAAGTCGAGTGATAATAAAAACAGAGTTCAAGAAACCGTTAACCAAAGTAGTCCCACTAGTCTTCAAAAGGTGTCGTTGTGGTAGCACCAAAATATGTAAATCCAATCTACCTCAAGATACGTCACCATCAACACAAGAGCATAAATAACCAGAGATCCAGTTCATAACACACCAACCAAAGCAAGCAGATTAACACATAGGACCCAAAATTTTGAGCATCCACTAAGAAAAGAAACAGGATACTACTTTGCCTCATGGTATCAGGACATAATAACCCGGCCAAAATAACCCATAGACAAAATAACCCAGGGTCATAATAACCCATGGACAGAATAAACTGTGGTCAAAATAATCCATGGACAAAATAACCCATGGTCATTTTAGATCAGGCTAGTAAACTAGAATATTAAAAAATGATTCTCATCATTACTGTCATGAAAAAGAAACTTTTCCCCTGTATTGGTAATTGTATATTCAACTGGTTTACTAGCTTGATCTAAAATGACCATGGGTTATTTTTTCCAGGAGTTATTTTGACCACGGGTTATTCTATCCATGGGTTATTATGACCCTGTGTTATTGTGTCCCTAGGTTATTATGACCGGGTTATTCTGTCTAGGGTTATTTTGGAGAGTTATTATGTCTTGTAACCTTGCCTCATCACCAGCAAAGTAGGTGTGCCCACTTGGTGTCCTTATTTTTTAGTGGAGTAGCCATCACTACCTCGTCCTTAGAATCAACCCAATCCTTCATAGCCATGAGAGATTGATGGTAACCAGAATCAATATTGTTTCCACTGTTAGAAGAATCATCTGAGACCTCAATAGGAGAATGATGGTGTCCCATGTAAGCTCGGTGATACCTATTCCTTCTTGAAGCTTCCTTTCTAGCCTCTCAACTTTATTATCCTTTCCTCTGGATAATTCCTCCAAGATAGTTTGGCCTCATAGGTGATAGGAACATTTGAGAACACCTTCTGTTGAATCTTTGGCAGCTCTTGTTTTCTTCCTTGGTGTTATAGGTATCTCTGATCCACCCTGTTCACCCTAGGGATAAATGTCTTGAAATTCAAGAGGATT
The DNA here is from genome assembly GCA_007115665.2 of Sequoiadendron giganteum. NCBI lineage: Eukaryota > Viridiplantae > Streptophyta > Pinopsida > Cupressales > Cupressaceae > Sequoiadendron > Sequoiadendron giganteum. The sequence continues at coordinate 454,366,757 of CM021109.1, read as the reverse complement.
AAGCCTCTTAGACCAGTGGACCAGGCTAATGTTCACACCTATCTTTCCCATTCTCTCAATTTTCCACTTACTAAAATTTCTCAAAGCAAAGTTACCACCCTACTCAAAAATAACACTCATAATCACTCCCTCTACCAAAATCCTAATTTTCACAATTAGATGGTGGGAATAATCAAGTAGGTGAGCCTCATTAAATAGAGAAATTGGTGTGCGTCTACATTAATTTTTTAGTAAATCTTGTGTGAGAGAATTGGTAATCAATCAACCTAGTTTTAAATCTCAACCGTTGATCACACTTTGAACCAAATCAACGGTTAGATACTCTAGATTATTAATGATGAAAAAATTAAATGCATGCATTTGATACTTGTCCCAAATCAAGAAACTCGAGTGAGATAAGTATTTTCTTAACTTGCATGTTAACTATATGCTTAATTTCCCAACCAAACATGTTGTGTCACATTTACCCACTTGCCCGTAGAAAATAACTCACTTGTACTTCGTCATAGCAAGACAATGGGGAATGATCATGATTTATCTTTAAAATATCAGCCCATACCCTGCATTACTTCAATTTTACCTTCCCATGTGTATGAGCTTCTGATAGATTTGATGGCTATAAAATGTTTACCAATCTCACATGAGTGCTCAAGAATTAGCTCTAACTTAGTTTCATTTTTATCTTGGAATGATCTCCACCAATGTCTCCAACTGCATCTATCCTAACTAGGAACTTTCTAAGTTTTTAGGAGCAATTTGCATGGCACTTGCCCGCATGCCTGTTGGAAAATATGGCATACAGGAAAAAACTCATAGGATGTTGAGGAGTAGTCAAGACTTACCCACATCACTATCCATCTACCATCAGTTTTCAATCCTTTCAAAAAAAATCACCATTCCCAAGACTTGGCAGATCTCACAAAATGACAGATGTCACTCCGCTTGTTAACCCGTGTGACTACCTTTCCTTACTGTTGTAGATGGACATGCACATGGGGAATGGCTCTGATGAGAACACATGTTGTGATTTCCATATTTGTTCATCCCTCAAATAACATCTACTTCCCTGTGGAGACTCTTGTCCCACCATCAAGCATGAGTACATGGCCATCGCCCGCTAGCCCATGCCTTTAACATGAAATTAATCAAAATGGGTGCACGGGGAGATGTGGGAGAGATGTGGCCACGTCTCTAATCCCACAATCGTTGATCCTCTTTTGAAAATCGCTAGTCATCTTTACCAAGGAGACCGGGCCTACCAGCATACCAGACACATGATCGAAGCCTGCAAGCCCATGTGAATAAAATAAGATGAAATAAATCAGCGCAGGCATATGAGGAACAACTAGTATTAATTCCCACAATCAGATGGCCAGCATGAAGCTTCATCTCTGCAAATGTCACAAAAGTTAATCATAAAAATGGGGCCATCTCTAGGAAAACAAGATATTGACCCATAACAAAGGCTAAGGTTTTAAGTCATTAAAATCAAGCCTTCGATCATAGGAAGATTAATACTGAGGACTTAAGATGACTGACAAACCTAGGATCAAGGGCTAGTAAACACAACAACCTTTAATGGCATAAGTGGAAACTTAAGTGAACAAGAACGGGGATAATAGGTCAATTCAATTTTAAAATGACAGGGTTTTTTATTATCAAGACAATTTCAAAGGATTATAAATCATAAAACCCTAAAACAAGTACTAGGAACATAGCCAAAAGTCAGACATAAAAGGTTAGAGCCAATTTTTACACAATCATAGACTGGAACCAAGAAATTTTTTGAGGGGTTCCATCAAAATCATAGACTTGTTGTACTTCTGAATCAATCTTGAAATAAATGGTCAATCCATCTTATTCTTCTATCCATCTTGTTCTTCTCATTCTTCTATCTCTACTAACATTTCTATCCAAGTATCAAAATTGTGTGATACTTATCAAAATATACATGAGGTTACCCATGGCTGACGATTGTCTATACATCATAAAATCTTTCTACATCAAATATCTAATCTTTCTAAAGTATCTTTATGTCCTCTCTAAGCTGAACTGATCCTATATCTTTTTCGTGATCTCGACCCGAAAATAAAATTTTTGCCCGATCTCTTGAGGGGGCAAGGTACTAGCTTAATTCCTTCTACTAGGGCAATAGTGGGGCATCTGAAAAATCAAGAATTTTTAATTTTTTTATTTGAGCAACAACATTAATCTGAAAAGTGTCAATCTTTGAACCAATGTAACAAGTACCTCACCTCAAAGAGGGGGAAAATTTAGACACTTAAAATTGTCCCTAATGATATTATACACTTGGATCTTATTACTAATATCGTTTTATCCTGAATTTCATCTCCTTTTCGACTATTTAATTAAATGATCCTAGTTTTTTAATTAAATGTATCATCTTCTCCTATTAATCAAATGATCATTTGACTAATTCATCCCCTTTCACTTAAATTCCCATCTTATTTAATTGAGTAATTCAAATTATTTGATTAGATTGCTTATGTCCTCTCATTTCATTAAATAATCTTAATTATTTAATTAAATGTCATTTGAACCCCTTTTGATTAAATTAATTAATTATTTAATGAGAAGTCTAATTTCACTCAACTTTCACAATTAAATCTTTGTTTTAATTACCTAATTACTAATTTTCCCTCACCCATCCACTTGCATAGGAATATTCCCCTAGAATATTCTTCCTTAAAAGCTCAAAAAAGGGAATATTCTATTCTAACAAACTTTGTAACAAACTTTCAAACAACTTTGAAAGTGTGTTTGTTTGAGGAATTGTGAGCCATTGATTGACTCTTTGATCCACATGATCTTTCATTCTCATCAATTTATGAGAATCCTTTATTCATGCCTTCACCTCAAATTGCATCTCAATCATGGATTGATCGAATCAATCGTAGCCCTTGATTTACCATTTTCTCCTATAAATATGTCAAATTTTGGAGAGAAATGGATCCACAATCATTTGAGAAAATTTATGTTGTTGAAGTGCATTCATACTTTCATCCATTGTGGTTTAAATCATCCATTTTCATCACTCTTTTATCAATAAAATTTATTTGTAAGTTCATTTTATCAAAGGGATTGGGAAAGGGTCATCATTCCATATCAATACAGCACCAATCCCCCAATGGGATGAGGTTTGAAGCATTTAAATAGATTTTCATTATTCATTTCTTGTTGTTTGTGTTTAATGACTTCCTCATTTTAATGGTTTTTACGTATCTCATTGGGATTATAGCTTAGTTAGTTAAATATGGCTTGGAATCTATTGGATCTAGTGTATTTAGCTCTTACCATGATTATAATCACAGGGATCATGGATGGAATGGAAAGGGATGATGGGATTATTACGAAATTCTAGAAAGATGGGATCTTGATTAATGATAGGATGAGATTGGAGGATTTGGGTAACTTGATCTTCATTCATTTTAGAGTTATCTTATTTATGCTTTGGATGGTGTTCTTGAACTAGATTTGATTCTAATAATGGGGTATGAATAAGAGACTCTTTGATAGCCTTAATATGTTGGTGTGGTAGTAATGGATTTTGAATAGAAATCTTTGGAGTAGGCATGATAGGTTATGGAGGGAATGATAGTATTTGGTCTAGGATTTCTTGATCATACATTGGACTTGGATTAAATTGTGTATTAGCTTGGAGTTCATGATTATCTATCATGGATAGCCCTTGAGGAAAATCCTAAAATGTGCCATTATTGGATGATTTTTTTGATGGGGATGGTGTGGATTGATGTTGTAAAGGTTCTAAGGATGAAGGATTGGAAGAAGAGATGGAGGATTCTTGTGGGCAAGATTCTTCAAGATTACATATTATGGATTCAAATGAGGTGGATATGGTATAGCCGGGACTAATGCAATTATTTTGAGATGAGCCATTGTTTGAAATAGATGGATGGTTTTGATCATGTTTGGGAAAAGTATCTTGATATATGCATTATTTCTCATTATGTGAGCTATGGATATTATTGATGTGATTATTTTTAGATGAATTATTGGGATGATCTTCAATAATGATGTCACCTTGGTCAATAAAATCATGAATGTGATTTTTCAATTTTATACAACCAAGGGTCTTATGTCCTTTGGCCCTATGATATTCACAAAAGTATGTGTCTTTCCACCCTGCAGGTTTGATTTAAGGGTCATATTGTTTGATTTATAGGAGTGTTATTATATTTTATTGGACTAACTTTTGAAGTGTTGACTCAATAGGCTCTCCCAAAGGAGTATATTTCTATGACATGGTATTATTTTGTCTAGGTGAACCCCTCTATGAATTATTTTGATTAGTTGAGAATTTTTTAGCATTAGGTGGCGCTTGTAGGCTTAATGTGAGTTCAACTCTCTAGGCCATTTTGGCATCAACCATGCTATTGTTGACTACATTTTTGTTTTTGGACCAAAAATGAGGTTTATCATTAGAAGAACTTGTGTTATATTTTTTTTCTTTGTATATCTTTACAAGTCCTTTAGCTATGAGGGATTTCTCCATAGTAAGTTTTATCTCTAGTGTTTCATTGAAATTTTCAGAACATTGAACTCGTAAGTGGAATCCTATATTAGAATTCAAATATTGTATGAACATTTGGACCAACTTTTTTTTTGATACATGACATGGAAATTTTTTGGCTATGTTTCTCCACCATTGAAAGAAGGAGGTGAAAGATTCTCCATTTATTTTCTTGATATTATATAGGTCTATCATGGAAATTTCATGTGCAATGTTATATAAAAAGTGTGAAATGAAAGTTTTTACCAGTTCTTGAAAGGTTATAATGCCATGTTGGAGATGAAAAACCATTCCATAGATTTTCCTCCTAAACTTTATGGGAAGAGGTGCATAAGATAAGTATCTCTATAAGCCACCTTTGAGAAAGCTATATAAAATTCTTTGATATGTTCTGAAGGATCTTCCCTTCCCTCGTATTTGTCAAATTTTAGCATTTTAAAACTATGAGGGAAGGATGACATTAGTATTGTTGTGTCAAAAGGATAAGTGAAGGGAACCCAATATACTGAGAGGGGGGATGAATTAGTATATACAAAAACTAGCTTCAAATCTGAATTACCCTTAATAGAATTTCCAAATCTAAATTTATCATTAAAGAAACTATTCAAATGATGAACACAAACACACATCTGCACATAAGAACACCAAAAATATGTGGAAACCATAGTGAGAACAACAGCTTGGATCTACTTTTTGAATCCAACCTCACAAAATAATGAGTAACTTACAATTATGAAGTACGCACTAACCTACCAAAGACACCAATCCCCAATTGCATTTACAAGCACCAACCTACTAGAGACACCAATCCCCAACAAAAAGATCTAAGCACCAACTCAATAGGTAAGACCAGTCCTACCATATTATAGAGAAATGGTTTACAAACCTATAAGACTAATGACACAACTTGTACTTGATTTGATCAACCTTCAGACACTCTCCAACATAGCATATGATCTTTTGATAATGGCACACATGATTGGAATGAAAATAGCATTGCCTCACTCTAATATTCACATTGAAACCCTATTTACAAAGAATTCCAACACCTTACTCACTCTTTCACACACACACTCTATTGAATGAATCTTAGACATAAATATATATGATTTAAATTTATAATTATATTCATATATTAGTCTACAATAAATATTATTGCATCAGCAAGTCGACCACAACATAACCCTTAATCAAATGTGTAATAGGATAGGTCCAATAGCCCACACACTACACCACAAAAAGAACACACCTTGCATTTCCCAATGAGGATTTATCTAGTCCCAATAGTCATCTGCATGCTATCTCTAGAGGGTGAATACTACAAGCATTTGTCACATCAAACTGGATCACCAACCAGTTGATTAACTAGCACAGATACCCTTCTATCACTTCAAAATTTCCGCTAGATAAACATCCATTCCAGAAACTCTAGAATAATATAAAATATGTGTGGAAATACTCTCCATTCAAACCGTAGACCATAAATCACATCCATGAAGAAATATGGATCAAAACATGTTACTGAAGCAATCTCACTATCGAGGTAACAGACCTCAAACATTCAAGATCGGACTTTTGGATCACTTCTACTAATATGAAAGGATATAAGATGATATTGCATTCATACTCCAACTAATACTACAACATGTTACTAAATTCTCGGAACACAAATGCAAAAGCAAAATTTTGGATAACATCCTTCTGAATACCTTGACTCACTTTTAGATATCTTGACAATAATGATAGAACTGACAAAAATCTTTGACATCAATGACAACCTTTTTCCAACAATAAGGAAACATGTCCTCCAATGTGTAACTTCTCTTTGTTGATCATGTTTGAATGTTTGAGATTTTTTGTTGCAAGTCTTAAATTTATTGTGCCATATCATTTGGATGTGTGAAGGTAGGTATGTTGATGGGATAGTAAGTGGATATGTGATGAGTGGATGACTGACCTTGGGGAAAGTTCATTTGTTGGTTATTTTTTGGAATGTATGCATTTTTTTAGTGTAAGTATTTGTGGATATGTTTGGTGTGGAAAATGGGTTCAATGAAATTGATTTTTGTTGAGGTGTTATGGAGTTTTGAGGTGGATTATGTGAGAAGATGTTTTGATTAGGTGGAATTATATTTTGGTTTTGAGAAATGTGATTTGAGGTGATAATATTTTGAGGTTGCGAGATGAGGTTATAATTTTTCAGGATGATTTTTTAATTTTGAGGAATGTAGGAATTTGTGTGCATGTGGGATGTAGGTGCTTGTGAGGTGTAGGATGCATGTGAAGAGTTTTTTAGTTTATTCATTGGAATGGAAGTGATAGTGTTATTGTATGAAGTATTTTGTGGTATGAATATATGGTTTTGAGGTATGTAAGTAGTTGTATGCATGTTGGATGTAGGTTCTTGTGAGATGTATGATATGTGTGAAGGGATTTATGAATTAGTCATTAGGATAGAAGTGATATTATTTTTGTGTGAAGTGTTTCATTGGTATAATATATTAGTGATTTGTAAAGTGTATGGTGGAAGTTGAGTGTTGACAAGAGGTATAAATACCTAGGTTGTGTTTTTTGGTATGATTGATTGTGGGATGGAGGTGGAAATTTGTTTCAAAATGTTGTTGGAAGATTGTATGAAAGGTTTAGTCTATTGTGGTATGGAGGTATTGTTAGGTGTTTGTATGAAGGAATTAGTTTGTTGTGGAATGATAGTGGAATTTTTTCCCCCCAAGGTTTGTGATGAGGTGGTGTTGGTGATGTCTTGGATGAGTGTGGTATCAGATGTGGATGGTAACTTGGCTCCTTGTTGTACTATAAATAGGAAATATTGATCATGATTTGTTATGAGAAGAGAATCTAGACAAGTTTCATGGCCTTAGTGTCTTATTGTTCTTTCACCAATTCTTTAGGTGTTATGTCCCTAACCTTATTACATTGGATTTAGTCTTAGAATTAGGTGGTGGTGGGGTTTCAAACCCACTTGACATGAATGATTGTGAGGACTCTCCTTGTGGTTTGTGGATAGGATCCATGTTTGTAGTAACCACTTTAGGGTCTTGTTGATATTTCATCCTCTTCTTAATTTGAGACCTAGTTTCAATTGGCAATATGATAGATTTTGAGACCTTTTTTATTTTAAGGAGTTTTGGATAGTGAGACCAAGAAAGGTCAAAAGTATAGATCTAGATCTTAGATAATGATGATCGAGATGTGATTTGTATGTTGAACTTGAACTAGACTAATGAGTTCAAACCAATGGATAATGGGGTGAAATATATCAACTTAGAGGTAGCAAGAATCCTAAGCTAATGTATACCATTGATAGGCTAATTCAACCCTTTACTTGGAGAAGGAAAACTTCTAAGCATAAGGACAAATTAGAGATAAAGGGGGTGTAAGATCTAGATAACTTATGAATCAATTTTTCGTAGATGATGGATTGCTAATTATGGATGGGTGCCTAATTTTAGTATAAGTCTAAATCCGTTTTTGAGTTTTTTATGGATATGATGGAAAGATGAAATGTATGCAGGATAATGACTAAAAATTGAATATGGTATTGCTAGTATATCTCAGGTTTGTTTGTGTATGTTGGTGTGTCTTAGGTTTGTCTGTGTACAATTTTGTTTGTGAAACTTCAAGATTTTCAAGATAGTACTCAAGTAAATGACAATCTAGATCAATTATGCTAAATGATAGATTAGATATGACACAAAATAGATCAAATATGCCAAGCAGGGCTTCAATTATGAGATTATGTGTAAAAAAATCTAGGTTGGGGTTACGCTCTAGATTTTTTGAGTTAAATCAAAATCAATGGCACTATTTGGAGGATCAATTGTGAATTAGGATTGATCAATTATGAAACAAAATAGGATCAGTTGTGATGTTTTAGGTAAAAAATATTCTTTTAGAGATCAATGTGTAAAATCAACTATGCTGAAAGATAATCTATTACACCAAAGGATAGTCAATCATGAGTTTTTTTGGATTAGTTGCACTACTCTATGGGTTTTTAGGAAATTTGTCTATTTTTGAGGGTTTTTTGGAAAGAAAACATAATCAATAAATAAGGCATAATGGTTGTTTGATATTCCAAGGTATAAGGCCAAATGGTTTCACTGGTCTTGCACAATAAAGACATGCCAAACATGATAAAAACCTATATTATTCAATCAAGGTTTGTCTCTCTAGTGTAGGCCCAAGCGATAAAATATCATAGGATTGTGCTAAAACATGTTCCACTCTCAAAAGGGAATAGTTGGGTCTCTAGTGGCGCATAAGGTATCACCTTCCTCCATTTGAAATATTTTAACACCTTCAAAGAAATTCTATCTCTCCTTAGGATGGTAAATGTTGGGTAGCTTCAAGCATAATATTGTACCTTGCACCACACTAGATCAATGACCGATGGTCTTAGGTCTCAAATAACAAGGTGTTTAGTGGTATTTATGAACAATGAGTTCATCTAATAGTGCTCGATATTGGGGGTCTTCCTCGCTCTCCTCACCTAACAAGTCTCGATGGACTGAGGGTCTTGCGGTTTGGCTCAAACGACGCTGGCCACACCTTGGGGAATAAACTTTCATTCTCCCCCTATGTATACCCGACCAAAAAACACGGTTGAGGTCACCCTTGGGGTGATGAAATACCCAAGAAAGCCTCCTAATAAATAAAGAGAAGGAAGGTAATATTATTTTTGATCCTCGAGTTCACAAGAGGTGCAAGGGGAGAGCATACACAAATAGCACTCATTAGGTAACAAAAACATACATATTGATTCAAAGGTGTTTTTGATCTTCAGTCTTACACTAGGCATAAGGGGAGACATACATAATGATGATTCCACCAGACACATGAAAAGAAAGGTTTTTTCCCTTTAATAAATTGAATCATGAGCTAAGCTAAAAATCAAAGCAATAAACCTTGCACCAGATGTATAGTAGTTTCAAGGTTTTTTGTCCTCTCCTAGTGAAAGCCAAGCTACACAAATCAAGTCAGTATCCAAAAATCCATAAAACAAAGTTAGGCAATGAAAAAAAGGACATAGATTAATTGTCAAAGTTGTTGGATCAAATACGTTACATGATTAATCAATTGTGATTAAAACAAAGTCAATTGCATCAAAGTAGACAAAATTTACTCAAAAAACATAGAGGTCTTGACTGATCTGTATACTTGTTGTTTGCATCATTTCCCCAATCAAATATGAAGTTACATCGATTAATTGCATTGAATTATCAATCAATCGCACCAAATGATCAATCAATTGTGTCAAATACTCAATCAATTACTAAATTATCCCAAGCAATTACAACATCAGCCCAATCAATTATGCCAAATGCTCAATCAATTGTGTCAAATGCTTAATCAATTGTGCCACGCTCAATCAATTCTGCCAAATACTCAATAAATTACACCAAATGCTCAATCAATTATAATGAATTCTGAGTAAATTGTAACAAATGCCCAATCAATTGTGATGATCTATAAAAAATTATAACTCCTTCAAAAATAGATTACCCAGCTTGTTTCTAGAATCAAGTGCATTGTATGTCAAATCAGTTGTGGTGAAAGGTCGATCAGTTGCATTGTTCCACCCTGTAACTGCTAAAAACATATAACTTTCAAAAAAACTACAAAATATCCAGGATGTGGGTCCCATAAACCATGCAAAAATGTGGATCAATAAAATGAAAGTGATAAATGAACAACAACAATAAATAAAATCACAACTAGATGAAATCACTCAATAAATCTTAAGGAAATTGCATGCATGAACAAAGCAAGTTTGCAATAAAAACCTTACACAATAACCTTTCTTAGCTCCATTGTTCTTCAACTGAACCTTGAAGAATGGTGTTGTAATTTCTCTTAGGATTTTAGCACAAAAGTATGTATTTAATGATAATGATATCTATGCAGATTTCTACAAAGAGAGAGATAATGAGATGGATGAAGGTTGTATTTATAGATTGAGTGTGATATTTATCAACAATTGAGATTGTATAGAAGACTAAATATATCAATGGATGAGAATTCTTGAGAGGAATTGATTGAGAGAGATGAGGATTTAAGTGATTGCATGATTTGATCTAACTAACCATATGGAGTAGTTAATTAGAATTGATTGATTAAATTACTACTACTGACTATAAGTTGGACTTAATAGATTAGATATAAGACTAAATAGATTAAAGAGTGGACTAGAAGTGAGTGTGAGTTAACTGATGAGGTGGAAAATATATGGAGAATTAATAAAATCAATCAATCAATCAATTCATGTGCAAATAGGAAAAATAAATAAAATAATAATTTTATTTATTTGTAGAAGAAGGTAATATATGAAAGAATAATTAGTTTAATTAAATTTTCATGCCCTATCTTGTTGTTACTTAATTACTTTTACCTTCACAAGTAAATTGGATGATGAACGCAAATCATGATATTGATATGTTTGTTAAATGAATGAAATACTGGATAGGTATTAAGTAATTGTTGCTTTGATTTATGATGTACAATGAAAGAATATGTATCACAATATGAATATTCTAAATGTTTTATGATGAAAGTGGTGTCATGTGAATGTCTAACTAGCATTGCAAACCTGCCAAGTTGGATGCAGGTACAAGTTCATGCCTTCAGAAGGGAGGGGAAGTATCACTCAGGAGAAGTGTTTGGTCAGGTAACCTTTAATGAAGCCTAACTAAGCTTTCACACACCCGTTGTTCGAAGTTCAAGTCAATAGTTTCAGGTAAGTGCCTTTGGTCATGGTCTTGACTTAACAAAATAATTGGGTAGTCATCCTTGTTTGAGATAGGTTGTCTTTGTGAATTGAATTGTGTCAAGTTTTGATCTTGATCTTTGAATGATTTGAATTGAATGTATTTGATTGAATCTTTGCTTGGAGTATATTTTCTTTCTTTTGTGTTCATGGTTGTATGCTAATCGATGAAGTATATATACACTTTGTGTATATATGTCAATCAATATAAGGGTTTATGTGCTTAGATTTAGATGTTAAAATATATACACATATATTAACAATTTTATCTTAACATGTGAGTATGAATATATGTGTTAACAAATATGTAGACATGCGTCTAAAACATACATATTAATGTACATGTATATATGTAAATATATGTGTATAGTTGGATAACAAGATGACGATATATATGTATATAGTATGTATATTAATATGTGTATGTAAATATTGATATATGTATAAGTATACATGTATGGTCATTATCTTGATGGATAATGATAATATAAATAAGTATATATATATATATATATACACATATAATATAACAATGGATGTTATATTACATGTATATATAATGATATATGTATTTATTGTTTTATATTTGAAAACATTTTGAATGTTTGCAAAATAATGCAATTGTGGCACAACCATTATAGATAGTGAAGCTTGATTTAAAGCTATTTCTCATACATTTTACTATGCCATGAATATATTAATACCAAAAAATTTGTAAACTTTAGTGCATATGTCAAAAGAGGCCAATGTATAGAGAAAAATTAAGTAAAAGCAAAGTATTTAATATAAGGATATTGTTGTAGATAGAGGGTTGTTGGATATGCAATGCCTTAAGGAAAGATTTGAAAAGGTCAAAAGAAAGTTAAATTCCAAGAAGCATAATAAACATGTTGCACCCATAGATGTTACACCATGCAAAATCACTTAGGATAATTCCAACGCCTAGAGTATACACCCTAAACAACACACAAACATTAAGAGAAGTGAAGTACATTTTGTGTCAAATTTTATTTAGTGCTATAATGGTAGAGGTCGATTCATATAGTATATGCTTTGGTTGATGAAGTGAAATATATCCAATGCAATATGTAATAGCACTTAAGTAAACCATAAGGCGCATTTATCATTTAAGATATAGAGCAATGGAAACGTGTGAGGATAAAGTTGCTGTTTAAAAGATAATGAAATATAATTACAATGCAACGTATAAAATGGAGGCAATGTACCAAGTCAAATTGAAAATATAAATGCAAAATGTCGAACCAAGCTATATGTCGACTATTCAGTCTTTGACTTAGTCGATAGAGTATGTGTAGCCAGAATATGAATGACCATTTCCATTGTTTTAACCACAAACTTTAGAATAAGGAATGTGTTGAAAACTTGGCGTCACAGTATGAATTATCTGATTTATTTAGAAGTATATCATGCCTTGAAACCGATTAGCTATATAAAGCATGTGATTTATGAATATCTCAAGCTTGTTGTGGTAAAAATTGGATTAATTTTTTGTACAGATTCCATGACTATCTTCATAAGAATTTTCCACCTTTCTATTAAAGAGATGAGTTGATTAGATATGGTTGATAAGTGGCAATAATGAACCTTGTTTTTAGCCTTGAGAAGCTAGTTTTTAGGTATAAATATAGGGTGAACTCACCTCATTTCATACACTTTCCATCTGCAACAATATGCTACTCCATTTATGTTGTAGTTTTCATTGAATGAATCTTAGTTTGTTGAGAGCTTTTGTGAGGAATTTTTAGTGAGATTAGTGAAGAGAGGATGATTGCTAAGTTGTTAATAGGAGGAGGCCAAGCTAGGGGTTCAAAGAGATGATTGGATTAAGTGATTGACATGCATGGAATTCTATTTTCCTTTTGTATATCTTTTGAAATGAAATATTTATTGTCTTGTTTGAATTGTTTGAAATTGCATGAGAATGCTTGCATTAATGAAATGAACTATTTGCTTTTGGAAAGAAAAAGAATCATGTTGTTATGTTTTCCTTATGATTATATTTATATTCTCCATATTAAGGAGTGATTGTCGTCATTAGTAATATATATGCTACCAAAAATTTCACCTACAACTCATTTTGGTAGAGCTGGAGTTCCTGACTACTTTTAAGGTGAAAGGTACTACAATAAATTCCGCTAATCATTATCATTTGCATATGAAGTTTTCAAATAAAGTTCAATTATTATTATGTAGTATTTTACAATAGAAAGAGATCAAAGGTTGTATGATAATTTTGTATTTCATTCATTTAGAAATAAAAATGTATACAATATTGTTGTCTTCATTGAAGATCAAAAAAGTGCTCAAAAAGTCTCACACAAGCCGTGGGAATGACTAAATTGAATTGACATAATATAGAGTGCAAGCTATATATCTAAAGATTAAATAAAGGAAAAACACATAAGGAGAGTTCATATCCTTCATTTCCTTGTAATGTTGGTGCTATTCCTCCTATCTTCAGCTTGATCTTCTTATCTTCAGCTCTTCTCGTGCTTGGTCTTCAGACTTACCTGCAAGATTGAAATCTTTTGTTCACATGGGGCTCGGCATATAAAAAACCATCATATTTTTTTATCAACAGACATATAACCTACAACTATGATGCATCAATTCAATTGAGCCATTATCAGATATGTGCAAAAAGCCAAGTCGGATCATCAAATGGGATTTAATAATCAAGAGAAACATTGAACTTCACGGTTTTATCTAACATGTTTGTTCATTGTGCAAGTATAGGAGAAATCATGTTGTTGATTCATTTTTTAAGACATCATAGCATGTGGTGCAAAAATGAGCTCCCACAAGGGTTCATCCTAGCATGTTTCCCCTAATTCTCAAAGGGGAAATGAGATAATAATTCATATTCATAAATGCTCTAATGGAAGAATTTTAAGCTAAAGGAGTAACTCATAAGTGACTGCAAGTGCTCAAGATCATTGCTCATTCATGATAATCAATTCAAGGAGCAATGAAATGAAAATCATAAGATGAACAATGAACTCTTTTGAATGCTAAGTAAATATGCAAATCTAAATAAAAATGCACTATCTTTTATGGAAATATTTTTGTTTGCATATAAATATTTCATGTTGATGTAGGAGCATCCTTGGTTCTCGGCAATCTTGCATCAACCAAAAAAATATTTCCATGCATTTTTGTTCTTGTTCTTGTTCTTGTTCTAGTTGGTAGATCTAGTGTTTCTTCATGTTTTCTCGCCAGATCGCACGTACCTACGATTTCATTGTGGACATGCTCAACTACCTTATTCCAAGTTTTTAGCTTGATTGGATCTTTTTCTGGCAAGTTATCTCTTTCAAATTATGTGACAATTTTTGGAACTAGCCCCAGAATAATTTCAAAACCTAACAGCTAGTTGGATTGATCGTGGATCTTTTTCGTGACTTGCGGATCCTCACGGTGTGTTTAGATTTATTCTATGGAGTGCTCCTGATCTTACACTTAGGTCCACACTTCATCATGCACATCTATCATGGAAGAATTTCATATTTGAGGCTGACCTATTCTTGCACACATTACATTTTCTTTATCGGAGATTGTAATGATCTTTGGCCAACGTGGATGTTTCTAGACTCGGGAATATATATAAAGCTTGTAATGAGTCATTAGATGGAGACGGAAACAATGAGAAATTAAAATAGAATGTAAATAGAGTTTTGTCTATATGATTTTTCAGTCACATGTTTGAGCATTGTGTTTTGGAGCATGTTTCATCAGGCCTGTGTGCCAAATTTGCAAGCGTGGATGTGGCCGACTATATGTAATTGAAATTCATGATAATAAGAATGTGTTAATTTGCATTTGCCTCCAGATTTTGTGTTTCTTATGTTGTGTTACTCTAGTTGCATGACCTAGATTGTTCTCTTTGAGGACCCTCCTACCATGACTGCCATCAAACTGGTATCATAGCGAGATTTGTTCCTTGCAAAGATTGTCATAAGTTGCACAGTCCTATTGAAGATTATTTGTGGGGTGGCAGATTGAGGATACGACCTACAGTTGTAGAGGATTTGTATAAGATGGTGGGAAGAAGAAATGGTAGAGGAAATGGAGCACATGGAAATACATACCCAGCTGTAATGGAAATGTTGAGAGGAATTGTTGCTAGATTGGAAGCAGTTGAAATGGCCTAGAGAAGAGGTCGACCAATTGATGATGTGAGTGATGAAGAAGTGGAAGAACAAGAATAAGTTGCAAGAGAAGAGCAACCCAATCTTGATTAGGGAGAAGAGAGGTTCATAAGAGCCCTAACTAGAGTGAACACCAAGCCACATTTCAATCCACTGGATTACAATGGTAAGTTGGATTTAGATGAATTGCTAGATTGGATAACAAAGATGGAAAAGTAATTTGATTTTGAAGGTACCCCATAAGATAAGAAAGTGAAATTTTCTTGTACAAAGTTGAGAAGACATGCATCCCTTTGGTCGAAACATTTGCAAATAGATACACAAAGAAAAGGAAAGGAGAAGATAAGATCATGGGATCGGATAGTGAATAAGCTAAAGACAAAATTCATGCCTATTGACTATCAGATCAATTTTTTTTCAAAAATTTATAGAATCTGAAACAAAAAGAATCAAATGTGATAGAGTATACTAAGGAGTTCTATAAGTTGAACATCAAATCTAGACATTCAGAAGATGAGATTGAACAAGTAGCTAGATATGTAAATGGTTTGAGGTCATCTATTCAAGATGAGTTCAGTTTGATTAAGTTGTTGAGTGTGGAAGAGGCATATCAGTGTGCCCTAAAAGCGGAAGAGAAGATAAATAAAATACATGAGCAAAGACAGAGAGGAAGAATATTTATAGGAGGAAGAGGAACTTTTGTAGATCATAATAAGGATAAGGATGTCAGTAAGAATGAGAATTCATACCAAAGAGATGATGGAAACTCTTACAGAAGAGGAGGATATGGTGGTCACAGAAATGAAGGATATAGAAAAGATGATAGAGGACATGAGAAAAGAGTATTCAGGGCAACTTGCTTTAAATGTGGTGGAGAAGGACATAGAGCCTTTGAATGCAAACAAGGAGAAACAAGAAGAAAGACTGAGAACAATAGAAGAACAACCTTTATTGAGGAGGATCATGCTAGATCATCTAATCAACTGGAAGAAGGAGAAGTATTGGTGAATAGGAGAGTATTGTGTCAAAGTGAATCGGAGAAAGAACCATTGCAGAGGAAGAATTTATTTCAGACCAAATGCAAGGTAGATGGTAAATGTTACAAGGTAACCATTGATAGTGGAAGTTCAGAGAACTTGGCTTCTGAAGAGATGGTGACCAAATTGAAATTGGAAAGGTTGAAACACCCGAAACCTTATCAGTTAGCATGGATTCAAGATGAGCATAAGATACTGGTAAGTGAATAATGCTTGGTGAAATTAAAGATAGGAAATTATCATGATGAAGTTTTGTGTGATAGTATGCCCATGGATGTATGCCATATTTTGTTGGGAAGATCTTGGAAGTATGATAGAAAAACTATTCATGATGGAAAGAAGAACATATACACCATTGTTGCTAATGGGATGAAGTAGAATTTGTTGCCCTTGGAAGATGTTCCTAAAGCTGAGATTTGTACAACTGCTAGAATCTATTTGGTTGACGGAAGGATATTTCTGGATGGACTGAGACATGAGAACATGTGATA